>JANHGN010005387.1:0-30270 GCA_024605025.1 Megaceryle maxima | reverse complement strand
TAGACATACTGCTATACTTTCACAAGTCTCTTTTGTGTATAATTAAAATTTTAAGGTAAAAACTGGTGTTGCATTTTAACATATATGGTTCTCAAATTAATATTGTACTTCTGAAAGCAGGTATATGCAAATAAACTTAGGTATTTATGTAGAGTGCCACTGCCTGAGAGGGCTTCCCATGAGGGATTGATTGCTGTGTCACAGCTCATTTAAAAGCCTGAAGTTGATGTTTTTCACAAAGACATGACAAACATTTATGCTTGAGTCTAAAACATAGCTTGAAACTCGTCCTGTGGAAGTTTAATTTTTTTGGAAGTCATTCCTATTTATTCCATATGTATCCAGAATCTCCACAAAAGCCTACTGGTGTCTAACAGAAGACTGAAGAGGATTTAGGGCCAAATCAATTGTGCAGATCATTTAGCTTGTTCAGCAAGTTTGTTTAAAACAACTAGATATTTAAGAAAGTGTAACAAAATTTTAAATATATTATGAGCATTGCCAGCCCGGATGCCTACTTATATGTGGAATTATGACCTCTTCCAAAATGTCAATCTTTGAGCCTTCCAGTCACAGGACACCTAAGCATCACTGTTTATCCTTTTTTTCATGTAATGCATATAAAACTGGTGAAAAAGCACAACACCACTTTCATAATCTCCCTCAACTGCTAGGCTTAAGCTATTCACTGAATCATTGAATACATCTCTGAAGCAACTAACTGGGCCCACTAAAACCAGTGGCTGAGAAAGAGCAATGCATTTATTCATTCTGTTAATCATCAGTTTTGCTGAAATATCTTGCCTTTGTTATCCATCCTGCTATAGGTTCCCCAACCTGATATTCAGACTCTGGTTTTGGTCACAATGGAAAAATAGTTTTGAGAAGAAACAGCTGAAGATAAGGTGCTTATGCACATCCATCTCTAAACAGTCTTCAGAGGTTCCTATTAGTCTTTCCACATTAATGGTATATACTGCAAACCACACGAGCATCATTAAGATAGCTTCTTGTCAGAGTATGCCTTCAGCCATACTTTAAGCTGGCTAAAAAAATCTGACTGTGTAGGTAGCCAGAAATATTTATTCATCTTGCAGTTAGGGCTGTTGCAGCTTTGAGACAAACTGCTGTCACCCCTTTGAACTGCATCTCTGACCCTGTCATTGCTGAAGAGCACTGACTTCTGGAAGAGCCAGTTGAATCTGCTACTTAATCATGGGGAAGATGGAAGTAAAGATGTGGTTTCTGTTTCACAGTGTCTGGATGGAAGAGAATGAAAGTTTAAAAGCTGTCTGTATGGCATGTCTGACATTCCAGGAAAGCATCAGAGGCTCTCCTGCATGTTTTGTCCCCATGCTGCCGCTATTCTGAGAATAACTGGCAAGTAAAAGGATTTAACATAAATTCAGACTATTTGTTAAGTATCCAAAATGAATAAACCAGTAAAAAGAAGGGAAAGAAAAAGAATCAAAAGGAATTCTATTAAAATAATGTAGCTTTTTCCCTTTGGCTATTAAAATGCAATTTAGCATTAAAATTAGCTACTTGTTTTATCATACCTGATTTACTTCATGCATGACTTGAACATGAATTCTTTTTCAGAAGCCATGAAAACTACCAAGGAGACAGTAAACTTTGATAAATAAGCTTTTCCATATTTACAAATAAAAATTTTTGAGTTTTCTAACAAAAATAACCATAAGGTCATTCCATCCTTAAATCATACATAAGTGCTTCCTTCACATAAAAGCACATATAAAAATAGCTATAATTACCCTACATAATATTGTTTAAATACTCTGAAATAGAGAGCAGCTCAAAGTAAACTTCATGACATGCTCTGCCTTCTCTGAGGGCATCCTCTCACAGACCAGTCCTTTGCACATCTACTTGAACCACACTGACAGGTAAATTCAGTTACACGGGATCACAGAGTCACAGAATGTCTTTGGTTGGAAGAGATCTTCAAGATCATTTAGTCCAACCTTCAACCCAACACTGAGAGCTCACAATTAAACTATGTCCCTGAGCACTAGATCCACTTGCCACTTAAATGCCTCCAGGACTGGTGACTCCACCACTGCCCTGGGCAGACTATTCCGATGTTTGATAACCTTTACCATGAAGAAATGTTTCCTAATATCCAACTTAAACCTCTCCTGGCACAGCTTGCATCCATCCCCCCTGGTCCTGTCAGACATCACCAGGGAGAAGAGGCTGTCCCCGTCCTCACTCTTACCTCCTTTCAGGTACCTGTAGAAATCAATAAGCCTCCTCTTCTCCACAATAAACAACCCCAGCTCTCTCAGCTGCTCCTCATAGGACTTGTGCTCTAGGCCTCTCATGAGGCCCATGCAATTAACCTTGGCCCTCTGATCTAAACTGTCTTGGTCCCACTGTAAAACTTCCCTACACTCTAGCAGATTGACACACCCATCTATCTTGGTGTCTTCTGCAAGTTTACTGGGGGTACACTCAATCTACCTCATACAGATCATTAATAAAGATATTAAAGATATCATATCTACCCAACAAGGCTGTCCCAAAGAGAATGTGGAAAATTCAAGGGGTGGATAACTCATCAGCGACATCCTTAACAAATTTTGGGAAAAGAGTGGGAACTAAATTTGGGAAGGTGTGTCAGTGAGAAGTAACATTGGAACAAGAGTCATGGAAAAATTAGCAGTCCTGACAGAGGAAAACTCTAGTTTTTTACAAGTAATTCTGTTTAAATCTCTTCGCATATACAAGCTGTAAAAGTACTGTCAGGCCACATCCTCATCAGTGTGAGAATACTACACCCTGTGATCTTTTGTTACTTAAGATAAAATCAGAAATTTAGTTTTCTTATGTGTTACATGGAAACTGTATGGTTAACCATTGTTCAGGGACTTTAACTGCTTTACATTCCTTTATATTCCAGACCAAATGAATAGAAGTCTCATTTCAAAGCTGAACAAAAAGGTTTGTAAATTCTTAAGCTTCCAGCCTTTTTCTTTTTCAAGAAGCAGTAGAAAGGTGCCACGCGACCAATCTTTGATCCGATCTACAGATATGTGCCCAGGAATTTAGGGGCCATGCTGAATTATGCTAGGCATAGTCTGTCTTCTGCAAGAAACCTGGTTTTTCTTCCATCTAAAGAAGCATGAATAGAAATTATAGAAGCAACATACTGGAGTTTATTCAAAGAACCTGTTTTCAAGTAAAATAAACCAATGGCAGACCAGACATGGCACATTCCACAAGGTACACATGTAGAGTGTTGTCCATATTGTACTCAACACAAACTAACACCACCTAAAAATGTTATTGAGTATGTAAGAGAAGAGGCTAAGAACTGCTATAAATGTTAACAGTGCATCTGTAGCTTAGCACTTTTTTGTGAGTGCATGCTGACAGAAGTTTTAATTATATACACCTTTTTCTACTAGTGTCCTGAACCATCCAGAGCACAAAGTATGTGATCAATCTTTCTTTTTTTTTTTTTTCCAATATGTCCTTATATCCTATTACTTCAAATTAGTCAAACTGCACTGAAAATGAAATTATCGCTCTCTATACTGCTAACCACCATGTCATCTATCTGCTTGGAAAACACAATCCCTGTATTTCCACAAAACATACATGAGATTTGATTTTCTGTATTACATAGAGCCACTGAGGTAAGAATTTATACACTACTTTTAGATAAGCCACACTGTAGGAATTTCACAGAGTATTACATCTTGTATTTCAACTTTTGTTCAAAGCTTAGCACCTAGAGGCTTCAGTTTCTTCTGGGAAGGTTCATAATTTCTGTATGTTCAACCCATATAAAATCAAGCATAATGACTAGTCTTTGTGGAACAGTTGGAGAGGAACTCTGTGGCTGAAACAATTCTAGGAGCCAGCTCATCAGCATTTGATTTCCTTCAGAATGCACTCACTCCTCCTGAAATTTCCTACTCTTTTGTTTCAAGAAAATTTTTCATGAAATAAGACAGAAATCCCACAGTCAGTCTATTTGTCTATTTCATGGCTGCGGAACAGCATGTCATGGAAGACTAAACCTGAAATGTGGCTTTCCCTAACTTTTGGATTCTTGCATTTCCATAGTCTGTGTTTTTCTGTGTTGCTTCAAAAAGAAATCTTGGAGGAAATAATATATCTCATAGTACCTGTTAAGGCACCCCATGGTCATCAGAAAGACTGAGCTCTGGGACCACCATGCCACATGTCACAGTAACAGCAGCAGTGGGTTATCCTCCTCTGCCTTCACACAGGCAGTGAAAGGGCTAAACTAATTCCCTCATAGTTTCTGCAGGCATTTCCTGACAGGGAAGGGCATGGTGACACAGATGCACTGCACAACACAGTCCAGACTCTGGAAAGTTTTGTGCTGCCTTGTCTGTTCACTCAAAACGCAGTCACCTCTGCTTTGCCCACTGCACCTTAACGCTCACCTTACTTCTGTCTTCCATACATTTCTTTCTAAAACCTCTTCTCATCCAACCATTCCCAGTGTCCCACCTTCCACTCCTCATTCAGTCTATCATCCTTACTCCCCTGACACTGGAGATGGGAGTAGAGTCATCTAATTTTCTTTATAAACTATGAATTTCTGTACTTGAACTAGACATCCTTTAAACTCCATTGAAAGAAATGTGCATTTCTGGGACCAGACTTTCCTTATGTCAGTTCAGATAGCTAGCTCAGACACTGTGTAACTGACACTGTGTAACTGTGTCAGATGTTTGCTTTCATTCCCAGTCTCAGTTTCCCCCATACCTCTGGCATAAATTTCTTGACCAGCTGTCACTCTTCCAGCTCCTTCTCCAGATCCCTGTGCAGCAATTTCCTTACCCTATCTCAGACTAGTGTTATTCATCAAGCGTATTGATTCCCCTTCTCCTCTTGTCTTTTCTGTGATACTCCACCCTACTGTCTCTTTGTAGCTTCTCTCTCAGCTCAGACTGATGAGGTACTGCTTCCTTGAATGGGACAGAGGGAGCTTAGGTAGAGGCAGCTCCTTCTCACAGCTTAGCTGATTTCACAGAAGTCAGATCCATATCAGAGAAGACTGTGAGCTCAGCCAGTCAGGTCTGGTTTGGGCTGAGAGGTTGCCAAGGAGGACTGTATTGAAGACACGGTTTCTGATACCTTCTCCATCCTTCCCTGACTGAATTCTTCCTTATTCTCTCATTATGTCTTCTTTAATATCAAGACCTGTCAGCTAATGGACCTTCTTAAATTTAAAATCTATGAAGTGACAATCTCTCCAGTCTCTCAGTCCCATTGTCTCCTTTCTACTCAGACTTAGCTCCCTCTATCTGTCTCAGGTCCATTTTTCTCCTCTACTCTGTTTAAGTCAACCCAGCAGGTTCAAGTCTCAGTCCCTCTTCCTCAATCCCACTTTCTTTCTCCATTCTTTTTCATTTGGACTCCATCAGTTCTAGCTTTTTTCTCCTTTGCAATTAAAATTTGCAGCTCCTCATTTTCCTCTCCTCTGTCATGCTGAGTCATCAGGTTCCAGGGCTGCAGGTTATCCTTGTGTTATGCCCTGTCATACCAATGTGTTAATAAAACAGATAAGGGTTATAAACCAGTATACCAAACATCCTGTACATCCCAATGCACAAAGGTTTCCTTCCTGTGAAAAGCATAAAATAAGCTCTACTTCCCAATCCTGTATCTCATCTCAGGACGTCAGTGAGGCTCTGGTACCTGGGGAGCAATTACATGTCCTGCAGTCTGTACTGATTTGAGGCAATGGAGGAGGGCAGCCTTCCTCTTCTCAGTTCTGTTGCCTGCAGCATCTTGGACACATATTTGCAGAGAAAGTCCTATTCAGTACCTCAAAGCTCCAGACTGGAGAACTTCAGTCCAGGAAAACTGTGAAGAGATTTCAGCCTTCAACTAGCTACAAAGTATATGGTACCTGATAACCTGATACATTTTTGAGAATACTTATATTGATAATACAAACCTAGGCCTTTCCTGCCCTCTTTTTGATACAGCTGCAGCACAGTGGATGCATCCAGTCCTTTCAAAGTGCACAATAAAATTTTCCTTAGCCTTATGCTCAGAAATAGATGAATATTTTCCAGCTAAGACTTTCCAACAAGAAATGAAGTATGGGATAGGAAATGGCATGGAAAATTTCAGTCTGAATTGTCAGGCAAAATCTTGAAGATTTAAATTAAAAGTATCAGGTGAAAAAATGTACCAGTAAAAAGGGCTAAAAGACAGTATTAGGTAACTTCTTAATGAACATTGTGAACAGCGTGTGGTTAGTATATTATTGTAGCTACTATTATTAGTATCATTTGTAACATTAGATGCAGTACATGCAGCTATTTAAACACTGTAATATATATGAAATATTCCCACCTTGCCTAGGGAAGTGTGCCTCAGATAACTTCAACATAGCACACTCTGAATCACACTGGTGGTGGACATAGCTTTTTTAAAGCTGTCAGGACTGCTGTGCTGTTCTGTAGGTTGGCCTACAGTGCCTGGATCCTTGTCTAATTCATCAGACTTCTGTAAAGAGGATGTACAGTTAACGCTGTACACTGCACACTGACATTTACTCTGAAATACTGTAAATAATGAGATGCTAAGCATGAGAAAATAATCCTTTCCAGCTGCATCTAGGCCTGCCCTGTTCTCAGATTTACCTAAGGCAGGTGATGCTGAGATTACACCATTAAGGTGGTTAGACACGAGGCAGTTTGGCCTCATGGCAAATTGTAGCAAGATGGAACATACAAAGTGGACAAAGGTTTTCTTGTGTTGACAAGCTGTCCTTTCTGTGCTGAGTAGCACAGTCAAGATCCTAAGCAGAGTGCCTTCCCTGCAGGCAGCAGAGTTGCATCAGTTTGCACCCACTGAACAAGCTGACCATTGTATGCAGAGTGTCACCACAGATATACTGAATTATACTATCAGTTAAGAATCCTGCTTAGTAGTTTTAAAGAATTCTACTGTGGTGATACCAAGATTTAAAAAAAAAAAAAAAAAAAAAAAAGATTTTGCATATGCTTTCTTTTCAGAGCATAAAACTGTATGGAGCTGGAAATAATCATAAAACTATTTGCAAACTTTTAATTGTAATGTCATTTAAAGTTTTAATAACTATTCTAATTGAAGTGAGTACTGAATTATTAACTAAAATATTCTTACTTTTTAAAAATAGCCTTTAAAAATTAAAGCAGTATTAAGTTACAAAAGAAGACAAAGAGACATTTTTTATTTTCATGCCCATTCAGCTCCAGCAGAGAACTGTGCATTTTAATTACATTTCAGATTTAAAGTAGAAGTGTGATTTTTAGACCTATAAGTGAAAACAGATTTGGCTTTAGACATATCAAAAAAATCAGCTGAAAGTGAAATGGAAAAGGATAATGATGTTACCTTTTGCACAAACATTTTTAGTATGAAGTAATAAAATTATAAAATTATTCATGAAACTCGTCAATAGCTAACATATTGTCTTTGGGATCCTTAAAATCCTAATGTAACCCCTTGGATCTGTTTTACTTTTATATCGCTGTGATAGGATTCTAGCACATATTGGAGAGCTATGCAGAATGTAAATGCAGTGTCAAAGATTACAGAGAACCACAGGGGAAATTAAGAGCTTTTTCTTATATGGTGTTATAGGCCTTAAACTATTTTATTCTGGTCATTTTGTCATTATTGTTTTGTATTTAATCTTTGGTGGTGGTGATACATTCTGAAGGTAAGAATCCCTCTTCTCAAATCCCAAAGGGGTTATATTTAAAAGATTGCCTTTTTCAAGACAGTTTTCCTGGAAATCTGCAGAATTGCAGAGGCAAAATTACAGAGATGTTCTTGGCATTTTATCACAGAATCATAGAATGCCTTGGGTGAGAAGGTACTTCTAAAGGTCATCTAGTCCAACCCCCCTGCAGTAAGCAGGGACATCTTCAACTAGATCACGTTGCTCACAGCCTCATCAAGACTGTTTGCATATAACTGCGTTGTATTTTAAGGATGATTCAAACTCAGTTAATGTCGGTAGAAATATTTCTGTTCATTTCAGTAAGCATAGATTGTTAGGTTATGGTTCATCCACTCCTCTATGCAAAATCATGGTCACTGCAGGTAAGAGTTTGCCAGACTCATGATGCTTGTGGCAAAATGATGGCTTGCAAGGTTTCCTTGCAAATATTTTTGCTTGGTTGGTTTTATTTTTTCCTGAACCAGACTGACATACAAATGTTTACACATTTCACAATCTTCCCCTTTTATTTTCTGTATTGTGTTTGTCTCTTTATTGTTTCTTTGTTTTATGGGAGTGGACTTGCATTTCTTATTCCCTGTGAAACTATGAACGAGAGCCATTTCATGTTTCTAGTGGAAATAGGAAGAGAAAATGTAGGGGAATGTTTCCTTCTCTGTCCATCATCCTTTTAAAAATAAAGTTTAGTTTCAAGATCACTACCATTTAAGTTGAATGACTGTTATGGGACATACAACTTACATGGCCCTACCATACTGAATTTACTGTTCATGTTTTCCCGTTGAGGTAGCTGATTACCTTCCTGATCATAAGTTGTTACCAAACTTAGCATCCTAACTGTGGTGAATACATTCACAACTATAAAAAGCAGCAATGACTAATACCTATTTATGTGTGAAGGATTTTTAAATTGATCTTGGGAATGCCACCTGTATTCACAAAATTGCTGTGTTAACAGAGTTTATCAAGGTTCCTATAGTCAGATACCTACTGCTGAGGCCATGCCATGTCACTTCCAAGATAATGCAAAGGAAACATTTAAATCTTTGTGCTTTCTGTTCAACTAGAAGAACATGGAAAGAAAAGGATTCCAGTGATGAGACCAAAGCACATGGGGCTGAGGGGAGTTGGAATCAGGGGAAATTCCCAAAAAAGCAGAATGAGGTCAAATATTGACACGATTTTAAAAACCAGGTGCTTACAGACTACCTGAAACTTCACAACAATAAAAGAAATATGAGCAAGGAGAATAAGAGAGCATTGTACTTTCATAACAAAAGAGTGTATTTTAATTGTGGATATAGTTAGGAAAAACCAGTCTGTATAGCATAAAGAAAATAAAGAATAGACCAGGAGACTTCCTATTTCACAGACAGAGAGGAAAGCTCCCGATCTACTTAGGCAATCCAAAAATGATAAGATGGTAAGGAAACATAAGTGGCAGATGTATGCCAGTGCTTTATCATTTTGTCTCATTTTCTTTGCTGCTTCTAGTAGCTAACATGAAAAATTCTTGGTATTTTAGAACATTATGCAAAGGTATGCCTATTTGCTTGCAGTATTGAGCATTTATGAAGACTGAGCTGCAAGCCCCAAAAGTCTAAAGCGAAAAAGATTGTATTATATTACTAGAAAATCTGTGACTCCACAAAATTTGCAGGACAAAGACAATGCACAATTTCGTTTCCTTCCAAAAAGTATGAGACAAAAATGCACGTGTCCTCATTGTACTTCAGAAACCATGGTAAGAAATCATTAATGTTATCTATTGAAACTGAGTCTTACAAACATTAAGGTGAAGAGCTTCAGGGCTCAAAACCATCATTGTATAAATGTCAGCCATGGGAGTTTTATTGCAGTTGGGTCTCCATTTCACTGTTTTACCATCTTTATATTAATGCACCACAATATACATGTAGGATCTTTTGAAAAGCTTCAATTTGCACCATGTCCCATACCTTGAAGCTTGCCTCAGGAGATATTCGTAAGAGTGACATTGTTCTTCAGTAGTAGATGTTTGTTTTTCACTTGAGAACGCTCAGCATATTCTAGAGCTGAAGCATGTATTAGTAGGCTTTCACAGACTAGTGCCAATAACATCTTCCATGCAAAGGCCTTTCAACCTAAGAAAATACAGTGTCCAAAAAAATCCTCCTACTTAGTGGAAGGGTACACAGCAGTGCTCAACTGCTCACCCTGATTTCTGCTAGTGAGTAGCCATACTCAGACAGCTGAGAGGTAGTGCTATTTCCACACCCTTGAAAAAGGTCCTGTGTCTTCTACACAACTGTGTAGTGAGTCTAGTACTTTATTTTTATTAACGCTGATTATTTCCTATCCTTCTCCATCTGCCTTCTGAAGGAAGTTGGCCTCTGACACCATTTAAACAGAAATAGTTTGTAAATCTGCTTCCCAAAGTGCTTTGTGATTTCTCTAGATAATAGATGCTGTTTATGTAAATTGCTGTTATTATCATCAATGACTCACTAATCCATTGGTTATTGATTTATTAAACCTTTTTCATTGTAAATGACAGGAATAAAGATTGTGCTGCAACCTGAATTTCAAAACCTCCATTAAAAGTTTAGTGAACTGTATATAATTTTGCAAGGAAACCAGATGCATGAGATGAATTCAGTGTGGATTTGGATTTCAACTCCCTGTATTTTGAAGTCCTCTATTTAGATGTTGATGGTTTCTTTTAATCTTAGCTACTTCTATCAGCCGTGGAAGAAAAAGCATCAAGTCCAAAAGGCAGTTCAGGTTTTTCCGCTAACTGTGGAAGGGTTGTACATGAGTAACTTAGACACAACTGTTAACTCATAGATGCCAAAAATTGACAAGACAAATTTAATTTTAAATGCTTTACTTTGAAAAGTATGCACAGGTCAATTCCCAAACCATCTTTTCTTGCAAACTAATTAAATAGCGCAGTGAAATAAAAAGCAAACTCTCACTAATAGGGAAAAGTTGCCTTAGTTAGCAAAATATTAGGCGAGAAAAAACTTTCAGATGTTCTTATTTGACCACCTGTAAAAACACGGGCAGCTTATAATAGGAATGCTGATACAAAATAACCCTAGGAAAAGTAGTGAAAGAGGCTGAAACTAAGCTGTACAAAAGCTGCAAACCGTTCAGGAACCCCTCTGAAAAGGTCACAAGTTTCAGTTGGTGAGGCTGCCCTGACCTGGAACATAAACCAATAGGGTACATGCACAGGGAGTAAGACCATCCTGTTAAAGATCTACCCTGTCATTACACACAAGTAAGACAAAGAGAAATTGGGATGAAGGCATAATGTTCATATAAATTGTTAGGAAAAATGGCTGGATAAGCACAGCTTATGTGGAATATCTATTTTTTTGTTTGTTTGTTTGATGCAAGTATGATTTAGTAATGGGATAATTTGTTTCTTCCATTGAATTTGCCAACTGATGGTAAAAACAGTTCTGTAAAAGTCATCCAGGCAAAATAATAAATGGAACAATTATTCATCCTGAGTAAATGTTCTAAATTAAGACTCCCTGAAAAAAGGTTGAGGATGCTTGCTTTAGCTAATGCTCTTTTCTTGTTTGTTTTTTTCATTTGTAGAGCACACGCAGTTTTGCAGTGCCACAGCTGCTAAATTGTGTATTTCTAGTTTGCTTATATCTCTTAATCTTTCTCTCTCTTCCCTTACATAGATAGATACAGATAGACATATAGATTGATGATTGATTGATTGATTGAATGATTGAATTGTTTGTGAAAGCAAAAGTATAGTTAGGAAAAATCAGTGCTGCTATTTCTTAAATCAGGAATTTGCATGTATATAGGCACACAAAAGTTTATACATAAATATATCTTTTCAACTTCACAAGTGCCCTTTTTTACTTGAGACCTACAAGGTACTGTCTTTCCATATACTGTCATGACAGTAGATACCTTCAAGAAAATTAGAATTTGTCTGGTGTGACTTATTGTATGTAGAATATGGCATCTGGGAAAAACTGGCAAGGAGCCTTTGACTTTCACACATGCTTTCTTCGCTGTAAATTATCATTACTAACAGATTTATCTCCCAGCATTTCCCAAATCATCCATTGTCTTGGTAAGCCTTACTGAGATAGCTTTGAAAACATAAGTATTAGACTATACAATTATTAGAGCATTATGAAAACATAAATATTAGAGTTTATTAGGCACATGCCAAATAAATTCAGTTCTGGGATATTCACTAGTTAGGGATCTCCGCAGGACCCCAGTGTTAGTTTTATGTCCAGAGCACACAGAACTTCAGTCTTGGCTGAGCACCTAACTCCTTTAAGTGTTTTTAAATACCTATGTAAATATGTATTTCATTTGACTAAAGTATGACAAAAATGTTTTATTACATGATAGGGTTGCCCATGGTGGGTTAATCTGACCAAATTGCAGTATATACAGCAAATGAAGCAAATCAAACACTTATTTGTCTCCCCAAAGGGAACATAAAAATACTAGTTCAAAAGGAGATGGTGATGCTGTGAGTTAAACACCACTTTGCTTTCAAAATTTAGTTTTGCAAGATGTATTTAATTTCTCAAAGCTGATTTCACTGAAATACCTAACATGAAAAATGCTTTTGAACTTTTCTGGGTAAGCACTCTGAACCTTACAAAACTGAGCAGTCCATGCTGGTTTAAACTTCTACCAGAAGAACTGGGGAACTGTTGTCACAGGGATTGACAAATGTTGTCACTAAAACTCACCAAGGGATAGAGGGCTGGAGCATCCCTCTGGTCATTGATTTCTTGGTCTCTATATTTAGACTGAAAGAAACAGTACATATTACTGTAAACCATGATGGTACTTGGGAAATGTCACTAGTTCCTTCTTGTCCTGCCTGACAAACAAATGTCAGAGCTCAAGCCTTTAAGGGACTTTTGAGGTTGCCTCATCTGAACTTGCTCTATATAGAAGAAAAATCCAGCTATTAATCCTCTGAAAAGCTTATTTGTATTTGTAAGAAGGCATTTAAAATCACAGTGGGAATAAAAATCTGTGTCGTGGCTTCTGTGGTACTGCTGTGTGATAATGAGCTGTACTTGCATCATTTGACATGGCTTCCAGTATGTCTACACCATTTAGGTGCAGCCTATGATCTTTGCAGCACCCCTGTGTTTAGATGGGGAAATGCATTTACAGGAATCACTAGTTTTACAGTGTAGGTAGGTAGGTTTCATTGTCACACCATAACACAGCTTAAGAAGTCGTCTTGTATGGTGTAGAAAGAAATCTCGTTCTGAGCCTAGGCTCCTGCGTTTGTGTAAGAGAAACTCTGCCTGAATTCTATGTTGTACAGAGCACAAAGGCTGCTTCTTAGGAATGCCAAAGTAAATAACTTATTTTCTGCACAAATCCCTTCCATTTCACAAAGCTCCTAAAACTCTCCTGCTCTAAGAATTGTAGAGATGCAGTAGTGAGATGTGACTGGAGTAAAACTGGCTTTTTTTCTTTTCCTTTTCTTAAGTTCTCTATTTATTTTGCAGTAGATATCATTATCTGGAAAAGACTTCATAGGTACAAAGATCTGTAATTTCTTTCCCAGAAAACTAACAGTCAAAAAAGAAAAAAAAAAAGGTGTGGGTTTTGTTTTGTTTTCTTTTATTTTCTTTTTTTTGTTTTTTTGTGAGCGAGTAATGAGGAACATTAGAGACAGATCATAAAGCAAAGAAGTCAAAGCGATGACAGAAATGGTCCTTAGAATGTTATGTATCTTCCTCAGTTGTGTTTGTTTTATTATGTAATTTCTTTGCTGTTGCTGATTTTGGCTCAATTATTGTAACTAGTCTGTAAAATTTTGTATACTTAACTCATGACCCTTTGAATATTGGTTGGCTTGTATTTTTTGCAAGCATTGATTTCAGCTAAAAATGCATTCCACCTCCCTACTCCCATTCTCTTTCTGTCTTGATTTTTCCTGGTGCACTAGGATTATTTATGGCTCACTGGATAATTTCAGACAGTGTTTGAGTTTTTAAAGCTGGTTCATTGGCTCAGTTATTTCAGTCTTTCAGTGCAGAGTTTGATGTTAAATAGGATTGCCTTTAAGATGTACTGAGTTCCCATCACTTGTGGAGACATCCTGCAAATAAAATCCAGCATTTCTTAGAACTGGAGAAAAGCTGTTCTTGGTCCCCTAACAAGCTGTCTAGCTTGGAAAATGCTGTTTTTACAATATTTGGCACCCAAAGCTATCTTCTGTGAGACAGGGATGATAACTCTAATATATCTACATAAAATGATCTAGAAATCAAATGAACACTAAAAAATATTAATACATAGTTGGGGCTAAAATTTCCTTATTAGACTAACATTCATCTTTGAACATAAGTTAGCTAACGTAACTCTGAGATAGGTTCCATGCAGTGAGTGCCTTCAACAGCTGCATATCTGGGCTTCTGCTTCATTTTTTTTTATATTGCTTCCTTTAGAAAACAGATTCACTTGCTAATTTTTTTTTTTTTCTTGCTTACTGATTACATTCATGGCTTTCAATACTTTAGCAAATGGCAAAAATTCAACTGAACAAAAATGAAATCATGCTTTACTGCTAGTTCAGTTTGAAGCTGTACCTCTCACTTAGCTTTCAGCTCCACTCAGACTAAATCCTTGTTCTCTGTATATATTTTTCCCTAAATGTAGTTTGGGTTTGGTTTATGACAAACACTACATTTTTATATGAATCGTGTCATGTGTGAAATACGAGTTTTGTAGATGATAACACCAAGATTTGAAATAGCTCACAAGTTAAAATGGAAAAATCCTCCTTGCAGGTTTTTCCTCAAATATAGTGTTTAAATAGACACTGGGCTGATAGTGCAAAAGAATGGAGTTTATTTATCTGCAAAACCTGCCTAGCACAAACAGTGACAGCAGCTTCTTCCTTTCTGTGCCAGTGCACTTGACTCTGAAGTAAAGTACCCACGTCTAATGAAGCATCTCATTAGTCACTCTAGACAAGGCTTTCTAATGTTATTGCTAGAGAAGATACTGATGGATTTCTAGTATGGATGTTTGACAACAGTGAAATTTACACAGATCAAAAATACATTTTTCCAAAGTAAATGAAAAACCAGTGGGTTGTGGTAACTTGCATTAGGAGTAGTGATTTACAGAAAGAGGATTTTGCATATCAAAATAATTTTTCTGATCTGTCAGGCAAATTAGCTTTCTCTAGACCTAAGCCTAACAAACTTTGCTAAAGTAATGAATAAATACAACTAGTAAAGCTACAGTTGAATACTCTCACTCAGTGAAGTAGCTCTGGAACAATGCAGACATCAAAAATTCCCCTATTCAGCCTGAGCTTTAAGAAAAGGTTAAGTACTTTCTCATATTATGTATATACTTGACTCCATTCCTGTTCACCAAAGCACCTGCAATCTAGTGGAATCCCATTACAATCAGTGGGAATATTCACATAATTACGTACAAACACCAGTACTTTGGTGGACCTTAGTGGGTCTCAGTGAAGTGTGGCCCCTGAGAGGAATGCACAATTTAACAATCTGATTTTGCAACTAGCTTTTCTGTACAATTTGAAATTGTAAACCTGACAGAGAAGACAAAAGATGATTATGTTGTGAATTTAACAGCTTGAAGGTCACATCCTGAAAAAAATCATCACCCATTCAATGGTCTGGGTGATTTGATTTTTTTATTATTGGTGAGGTACTGGAGTGTTAAATGAAAAACCCACTGCTGGAGGCAAGAGGGAGAAACTCTTGGCTGGGGGAGAGGAGAAGTAAACTCTTTAATTATACCAGAAATGGCTCCCAAGGAAGAATTGACCAAAGAGCTGTTCCATGCAGTACAATGAACTTGTTTAACAAGGTTACAATTCAAAAAATAACTCACTTCTTTATCACCACAAGTATTGATTGCATATCGAGTCTAGAGACCCTGTGGCCATCTATAATAAGACAGTCTGAGGTTATTGTTTTCCAACTGTGTTTCTACTCATTTTTGAAACTTTACAAATACTCTATTATTCTTCATAGAAAATCAGATGGGCAACAAGACAAGTGTTTATATGATGTTCTTCAGCCATTCCATGGCTTTTATATTCCATTCTCTCACATTAAACATGCATAGCATCTGTGGCTTCAGTCTCTCATTTCTAAAAAGAATACAGATATATGGGTATGTGTATTTATGATTGACCATACAACACACATTTATGTATTTTTATATATATGTATATTTATATATGTATGTGTGTATATATCCTCATTTCTGTCAAGATAGAATTTTTTTCAGAGACCCACTTGCTGTCACTAGCTGAGTGACATCATTCCTCATGCATAGGACTTCGCTGCTCTAAAAACAGTGTCACCAGCTCTGTGTAACATGGTTTATATTCTTGAGAACTTCTAAAGACAGAGTGGCCTCCAAGGATACATGGTTGTATCTTTCCTGTGTTGAGGGTTTAGAAGTGATCCTACCCAGGGAACACCAACATGGGAAGCAAGCACAACACCACAAAGTACATCGGCTTTAACTCTGTAGTGCTTTACAGTTCAATGCCTCTAGACTCGATGTTATCATTAGTTTGCTCTAAAAGAATGAAGGACTGACAGACTGTACCTAGATTTCTTACGGCTTTTTATCAACTTGTTATTTTTCTGTAATTTGGAGTTGCTTTTGTTTTCACATTGTTAATTTGGATCAATTTTTTATTACTTTTAACTGTATTTTACTTTAATCCCTGAAGTTAAAAACCATGAAGTTTTGAGTACACCATCTTCTGCTGAAAATGACTGGATGAGGTTAGTTTTCTCCCCTTTTTAACTACCATTTATTACTATGATACCATTTATGAATTGATTAAATTCTATTTCATCTATATTGTAATAATTTGACATGATAAGACACCAAGTGTAAACACTGATTTTACTGGATATTCATAACAATTTAACTGTAAAAAATAATTGCCAGATTTTGGGATACAATTTCCACATATGTTCAAGTGACAGAGGTACTGTAGTCTACATGGACACTTTGGTATTCAACTTCTAGTTTAAATGCCAACCCCCATTCAAGCCGATAAGCAAATGACACACAGAGGGAAGCTACAAGAAGTTACTGGTTCCAGTCCTTCCTACTAAGTGCTGGATCAGAGATCCTTTTAGAATAAAGAAACACATAATGGCAGCATAAGCCCAGCTTTTATGTTACAGGCTAGAAATTGAAGCCTTTTCCAAGGGAGCAGACTTACATTTTCTCAGGCATGAGATTACCAGTATAACCAGCCTGTCTTCCCAAGACTGCACTATGGAAAGAGGGCTAGAAAAGTCAGGCACCGTGTACTTGCCATTTCAAGGAAATTTCTATATCATAATGATAAACAAGCTCAAAGGATATTATGGTTTAACGCCAGTAGGCATCTAAGCCCCACACAGCCATTTTATGAGGAAGAGTATCAGAAGTGTAAAAGTGAAAAACTCATGGGCTGAGATAAAGACAGTTTGATTAGGTAAAGCAAAGCTGCCTTCACAAGCAAAGCAAAATAAGGAATGCATTCACTACTTTCCATTGTCAGGCAGAAAAAAAATGTCAGGAAAGCAGGACTTTATCATGCATAATGGTTACTTGGGAAAACAAATGCCATAACTCCAGATGTCCTCCCTTTCTCCTTCTTCTTGACATCCTTTACTGCTGAGAACAATGACATATCATAGGGGCTATTTGCCTGATCATCTGGGGTCAGGTGTTCCAGCTCTGCTCTCTACTTCTCATAGCAACTGCAGCCTCCTTGCTGATGGGGCAGCCTGGGTAGCAGAGAAGGCCTTGATATTGTGCAAGCACTGCTCGGCAACAGCTGAAATATCTCTGTGTTATCAACACTGTCATGGTCACAAATAAAAAAATATAGCACCATACAAGCTACTGTAAAGTAAATTAATGCTCTCCCTGACAAAACCAGTACAAAGGAAAAGGATTCCCTAGTCTAGAGATGAGAACTACAACATCAGATGGGTAAAGCTTAATTTCCCTATTCCCAGTACTGCTTTGTGCATTAATTTGTGCTTGTGAATTCTAGTTGATGGATGAAGCATATGAGAATTTTTGGAGGAGGGATTAGCATTTGCCTACCTAATCTTTCTTTGTCCTGGCATCACAACTTTGGAGTTGCCCTCTTCACATTGGCCATCTTCACAATAAAATGACGAAAGCCTTAAAACTTTGTCACTTTTTTATTTATTTGGGATAAAATTCTGATAGGTCTCAGGATTCTGTAATATTAACTGAGCTGCTTTGAGTTTTACTCTGTAATTGTAGTGTACAGTTCATACAAACCTTCTGGATAATTACTGAATTAAATCAATGTTCTTCCCATTTTTGTTTTCAGTCTTCATACTTGTGGTTCACAGGTGGTTTAGTTGAGTTACATTTTACCATTCTGCTTTCCGTGATCAGTTGTGAAACTTGAAATGAGCAGTCACATTGCAGCTCATTGTGCAGTGCAAATTTCCTTGTATGTGTTGACATTAAAATTGGACATATGTTTTTCTAAGGCAGCATTAGTTATATCAAATAAAATGAGTCATTATCCTTAAAACAGAAATCTTGCCTTCTGAAGACATTCTCTCTTATGAGAATTTGTCAGAATATGTCCATGAACGTTCCTTATGCTAACCTGGATTTCAGATGCAGCAATGTTTTCTACTGAAAATGACAACATTTCATGGGAAACTTCTTTCCATCCCTTTAGTTCTCAGCCAGAATGCTTTAGCTTCTAAAATTATTTGTGATGAACACTAACAGTCTGGGTGATATGTTCTCAATTTCATGTTATGTTCCCTCAATAAAAGCTACTCGAATGGAAGCCTTCTGCAGGAGGACAGGCCTGGTTGGGGTGAGAATACTTCTGGGGCTTCAATGACTAGGAACTGGTAGACTGGCATGCTGTCCCAGCAACTGGGACACTTAATCAACAGACAAATAGGTCTCTGAAGTGATGGAGAGAGAAATTGCAACTCAGAAAGCCACTGAATTGGCTTAAAGCAAGTCTGAAAGCAAAGCCCTACCCTGCAGGGACACAGACTGCAAGACAGAAAGCTGTTTACCAGCTTTTCTTGTATTTTGGTTCTTCCTAGATAGATCCATCTGAAAAATCTGGCTGACAGGGTCCTATTGCACAATGTTTGATCTGTTCTAAATATGAGTTAAAAACCTACTGAGATTGGAAAAGTGTTTTGCACCAGATGCTGGTGATAATGATTCCATCTAACAACTTCTTCTTGTTCAGCAAAAGCATTTTGTTCTTCCCTATTTGCTGGCAATTAGTGACCCTGTAGCTACAGCAGCTGTGTAGTACACTGAGGTAAACTGCACCAGTACAGCCGCCACCTGGTAGGACACGCACATTACTGATACCCCCTGTATCAGTATGGAGAGTGTGGTACAAATGTGTAAACAGTTGTTACTTTGTTGTTCTACAGATACTGTGGACAATCCTTTGTAACCTTTGAGTGACATGATTGTGTATTTTCTCCTCTTTAAGAATGCTTGTTTCCTATCTGTCCATAATTCATTCTGACATATAACTGATTTGGTTTCTGTTATCTCTAAGCATGCAGTAAATATACTACTCAAATGTACATCCAGCATACGCTCAGACATTCAAGATTCTTCTTGGTCTTTTTTTGACTTACTGTCAAGAACCACTTATGTGTATAAATCAACACAAAAATACCATTGGTGCTGGGAAAGAGGATTTTAATGTAGCCTTTCCTCCATAAACTGCAAAGGTGCTTCCTGTTCTGCAACATTAAAAGTCTCTTGTTTAGTTTTCATATCACATTTTAAAATAACAAGTCTTAGTAAGATGTGAAGAGCCTGAACCTCCTGGTTATCTGGATAGCCAGTGATGATGGCATCAGCACAGCCACACCATGAGCAATGCAATGAATAAGTTCCTATGCTTCTGCAAAAATAAATAGTCTATACCTCATGACACAGCCAGACAAAAAGGTCTACCACTACCTGGGATAATTTTCCTCATGTTTATTCTGCATACAACCACAGAGGTGAATGTATTTTTCTAATGGAATTTGTCTTCTCTGGCTTAATTATTCCTGTCTGCTCCATGTTCCAAATGAGAAAATGAGTAGCAGTCACATGTTGTTTCTTATATGTTGGTTGCAATTAGCAATGCTGTTCCTAAGTGATGTATAGTTTATTTGCTTTTTGTGTTGAAGATATGTGAAATGCAGATTGCTTGTGAGGGGTGCTGCTGTTAATGTAAGTGGACAAGCACAACATTTTAATTCACAGCAGTACAGCTGTGACTCCTCAAAACTGGGTTTAGACACTGGTGGAAGAGATGTTAAAAATATATTGCTCACTTGCTTCAGAAGAAGCTTTATGTTGGACTGTGTGTTAGGGAAACTTCCAATGTATTTTCTTGAAATTATCAGTACTTGAAATTTCTCCAGTGCATCTCCACTTAGTCAGTTCTTTAGGGTGCATATTTTTTATTCTTTGCTTTAAAAAAACCCTAACATCTAACTCCAGCCTGCAGAAGACAAATTGACTCAAAATTGTCACTTTAATATTTCTGTGAAAGAAGAATCTTCATTCTCTTAAGAATCAGATCTCATTCTTTCTTCCTGAATTGAAAGAGGAGTCTCTGCATCATTGTATTTCCTTTACAGTTTACTAACAGCCTTAATAAAATGATCACTTTTCCATCTGGGGCACAGGGCCTTTTGTATTCTTCTGCCTTCTCCCTTTTCCAGAGATTTGCCTTGATAGCAGGACAGTGGCCCATCTTTGCACTGTGAGGCTCCTGACCTCCTGGAGGAAAAGCAAGCTCACTTCCCTGAGACCTGGTGTTCCCCAGACTGTCTTTTTCTTTCCCAACTGCTGGCCCTGATAATAGCACTCCAGCCAAACAGACAGTCCTGGTATTTGAACATGATAGCTGTTATTTCATCTTAATTCCATTCCTCTTTTTACTTAGTAATCCAGTAGGGCTATGATATCAGCTCACCACCCTGTAGATACTCTGTATCTGGTCACAATAGCTATGTAGGCATATACACACCACAATACCATTCACACTGTTGAATGTCACCCACTGAAAGCAGCACACTGCTGTGTCCCTTCCTTTTTAGCATTCAGATGATTTAAATGCTTGCTTCACTACAGTGGCAGCATCATAACTCCACATTTTAGCTTCCACAGCTTCCAAATTTTTATCATCAACAAATAAATTCGATAAATTAATCCCTGCTGAAATAGACACATTGGTGCTTTCACTGATAGTACGCAGGTTTGCAGCAGACTAAATGCTCTTTTCACTTCATTTTGTTCTTACAGAAAGCAGAGGTGCAAGAGGGCACAGGGTTTCTTTTCTTGCAAAACAGTCTTTTTTTTTCAGACCTTTACATTTAGGCACAGTTAAAATCCCTGAGTGCCCGATAGTGCATTTATTTTCCTAAACTCAGCTGAAGATCTCAGCCCTATTGTTTTTTTTTCTGAGGGCCTAGATTGCATCTGTCTGTAAAGGCAGGACATATTTTTATGTATGAACCCTAAGTTTTAGAATTTGCATCTACTCATTTTGTAGGCATATAGGTTCAGCAGTAGCTTTCTCTTTCTGTGGGGAAGTTCCACCTCCTTCTGCATGTACACAGCTAAATGACAGACATATACTGGTCACTTTCTCTTTATTGTTATCTTGAAGAATGTAAAGTGGTTAATTTTTGTGTCATGTATGATCCAATGCATGGACATCATACCCTGGTGTGCAAAGGCAGAGAAAAGAGGTGTTGTACCTTTCTCTTCCATGGGTGCATTTTGTTCAGTGGGTACTGAACAACTTCTGCCAAATGCTAGCCCCAAAGTGGTTTGTTTTGTTTTGTTTTGTTTTGTTTTTCCCCAGGAGTACCTATGGAATTAGAATGAAGATTAAATCTTTGTTCCTGCCTCACTGCACAACACCATTTCCTCAGACTGGTGGCTCTAGTGCTGTAGCATGGCAAATGATGCATAACTCCTCCACAGTTCCCACATCCATAGTATCCCTAGCAGCAAAGGTGTTGCTTTGTGACAGAGTTGAACTTTGTTTTCAATTGATTTTCACCATTACAGTTTTCATCCTTGACAGGCCTTTCCTTGGTGTACCTTTCTTGCAGAAATGCCATGTGATGATTCATATGCTTTTTATTTTTCATACACACATATGCAAATATGTGTGTCTAGACAGTGTGAAAAAAATACATCTGGAGAGTAGCAGCTTTTTGTTTAAGCTTTTGGTGCTGCCTTCTTTTACACACAAGACATGTTTTTCTGCAGATTTCTGCAGAAAATAGGAGTTATGAGACCCTAGCAGTGGTGGTGCAGTGGTGAGATGAAGGCTCATGAGAACATAACTTCCATGAGCATCATGAAGAATATGGGCAATACAAACAACAAAAGCAATATTCAAACCATTTAGGGTTAATTTAATCTTCTACTATTCCTTGTTTGTGTGACTGGAAGAAGTCACTCACGTGAACTGAGTTCCTCTACCTCATACGTAAGAAGGATACAGTAATCTTTATTTAATCTATTTTTTCTACTGCACACCAAAACTAATCTGTTGTTTAGGAAAGGGCCATATGTATGTCTACTTCTACCACATACAGAATAACACTCAGTTAAAATTAATGGGTTTATACTAAAAAATATGCTAACTAGGCCTAGATTATGCTAGCTGCTACACTAGATTATAACTAGATATTCCAATAACATGATAGATAAGACTTGCAACCAAATGAAACATGCTCTTCTCATAAGGTAAGTGCAAATGGATGAAAATAAGTCGTGATTATTTATTTATTTCTCTTTCTTTGTAAAAAAAAATATTTGCTTTTCTGGGTGGTCCCTCTCCATCTATAAATACACAGTTAGCATATTTGCAACCATATATTTTGTATACACATTTACTTTGGGCACTTGATAAAGCATGCTACTAGCTGCAAGTTTAGTTCTTACAGTTAAGGTGTAGTAATCAAAGTGCTGGTGGTCACTGTTTATAGTAAATTTCTAGACTTTCAAGCCCCACATAACCAATTTATTTTCAGCAAAATAGATGTGAAGAGACTGCTCATAAATTCACATAAAAAAAAAAAAAAAAAAGGTGTTATCTAAGAGGATGTTCATTTCTTTAATTGGGTATGTAAGTGTTTCATGGTGTTATCAATTTTCCCACCTTCTTCTATATCGTGAAATCTAATCAGCCTCCTTTCTTTAATGTTTATACTTTTTCCTATAAATGGCAAGTCCTCATTAATGGGAACCCATTTTGTTCTTTAGAGTTGTGGAGCTGCATGACAGTCAAGTGTTAGTTTAAAGTCTTCATTGCCAGGTTCACATAGGTGTCTTCCTGACAATAAGGTTAAATCAGACTTATCTATAGCATTAGCATGAAAAAAAAAATCCTTTTGATATAAGGCAGAATGTTTGGTAAAAAAAGCCTTTAAGGATGGTTCAGAATATAGTCAGCTATCTTTATTAACACATAATAGATTCAATGGGACTTCTATGATGGAAGAGGGTTTATCCGAGAAGTCATGTAGTTTTATTGCCTTCATTCACATACTTCAATACTTCAAAATCCTTGGTCTGCTCATTAACTCATATTGTGTCTGCTGCGGAAGCTCAGGTTCTGTGAAGGCAATTTCCTTGTCAGTACATAGCCCACTTGGAGACCTTGAACCTCTGAAGGTCGTTCAAGATTTCACAGCAGTTACAATTTAACACTGGCTCATCCAGTTGCAAAGACTGCTCTCATGATTGTAATGTGTTGTTAGTCTGGAGGAAGGGAGATGATATCAAGCACCATGTAGATCTCTGGACTTCTGTAAGGGGTGGATGACGATAATGTTGGGACATAATGACACGGAGATAACTTTTGTTTTCCTAGGTTATTTGGATGTGGTTTTTATTTGTTTTCCTAATCTGTATTAAAAATTATTTGAGGGTAAGAAGAGAATGACAGTAAACATATATAAGGAAGGAATTCAATTGGATGTTGTAGCAAATTAGTTCAATACCATGATTGGATGACTAAAGTGATAAAATACTATGCTTGGTCTTAGAGCATAGAAATTAGACTGAATATATATATGCAAGCCTGAAGATTTGGATTAATTATCTTTTGGCTTTAACAGTTTATGTGAATTGTAGAAACAGCAAAGTGACATCTTTGCACATACGTTGGATTAGTTGTGAATATTTTATTATTTTGCAGGGGTGGGAATTATAATACATATGTTGCTTTGAATAATTACTTTTTTCCATATTTTTTTGCTATCAACATAATGTCTTTTAAACTTGTGTTTATTTTTTGTATGATGTCATATATTACAGTTTGTGTCATGCAAATAGCCTACTCATGAAGTAAGCACATGCTTCATCAGACTGGCATAGTCAGTGCTAAAAGTCAAAATATTTTCACAATTTCATTTGTATCATTTGCAAAAAATTATATGATGATAGAAATTGTTCAAGTTTTTCATTAAGTAAGTACCATTCTGCTTGCTCCAAATGGACTGATACTTCTTGTCTAATAAAACTACGAGAGACATGTATTCAAGCAAGGAGTGCTTGTTGAAACTATTTGATGAAAATGTACTGCATTCAATGTTCCTTCTGGCAGCTGCTCAGATTCTTTCTTTATTATTGCATGAGAGTCCTGGCAGTTGAAATATTTTCCATATGAAAAGCAAATTCTATTATATTAAACAATGTGGATCAAATGTTGCAGTCCATTAGGCCAGAGAAAGAAAGTGTAAATAATTTTATTGCCACAGAATTCCTTTGGATATATACTAGCATTAATTAGATAGGTTTTACTCGTTTGGGATACAGCACAAATTTTGTCATGTATTAGCATTTTTTCCAAGCTGCCAGTTTTATTCTTATTTGACTAGTTAAAAAAACCAAACCAAACCAAAACATTAATTTATTAAAATAAAACCAAAGATTCTCATCCCACTATGTCTGGGGATTCTGCTTGTTTACTTAAAGCAAAACCAATTTCTGTCAATACATCCACAGAGAAATAAAAGTTCAGTTTCACTGGCTAATTCTAAGTAAACTGGAGATAGAAAGTTGCAGTGCTCTTTATAAAAGAGACACCTTCACTGAACAGTATTTCTGATGCCACAGTATTATGTTGTAAGATTCTAAGGAAATGCTTCTTCAGCACTCAAGATAGCTTGTAGACTTATTAAAGCATGTTAGTATAGTTCAGCTGCCTACTACCTTTACAAACATAAATGGTAAAATATGTATTTGTATTACTGGAAGAATCCTTTGTATGCATTACACATTTATGCATAAATATCTCTTCATTCTTGGAGTACCTTGGAATAAGTTAATACATCTAAGAATTCAAATAAGAGTTGTTAATCATAAATATTTGAGCTCCCAGTCTGTGTTATCAGGCTCAGTGACATGGTTAAAATCTAAATTCTGTCTCTGTAGGAAACTGGAAGTCTGTGTAAGGACTAAAATCACTACTCTTAGACCTACAGTAAATTGACTTCATTGGGTAAGATTAAATTGTTTTCCTGTACCACAAGACTAGAGGTTGTATATGCTAACCAAACACCATCCTAGGTCATAGAGTTGACAATCTAATTTTTTTAACAGGTAGAGATGACCATGCTTAGGATTAACTGTGCTTTGGAATGGGTTTTGTTATGTCCATGTTTTAATGACCACCAGAAACCAGTCAAATCTGCTGTAGCATACACATGCTTATATTTATTTATCAAGAAGACTTACTTGAAATCCATTATAATATTTAAAGACACTACAGGAAAACAAATGGAAAACAATAAAAAGAGCATTGTGAAGTCTGGTTAGCATAGATGCTAAGTTTCCCAGGGTCATTCTAAAACTGAGTGAGACTAAAGACTTGTGAATGGCATCCTGCCAAATGCTGGGCCAATCTTTGTATACCGCAGGCTTGAATGAGGAATTCTGCTACAATTCCTTCTGTATTTCCTTTGAATGTGGTACAAAAAATTTTGTTACATGTTGGAAAACTGTGTATTGTTCTGAATGTTGAGTGTTTTGTGATGTTTTTGTTATAACAAAACTTTTCTTGCTCATTATCATATAGCTAAATGATCTCCACATGACAAAGGAAAATAAAAATTTAATGTATCTTAATCCAGAATAATACAAATACAAAGGTGAAAATTTCTGATCAAAAAATTACGCTTCAACAATCTGCAATTTCTCAAATTAAGTATTTCTCCTTAATTTTCAACCATCTACAGTTACTCTTATAAAGTAAAGCATATCAATGGTTAAGTTTTTACCAACAAATCACCCCTTCATTTTATTTATTTTTTTTTTTAGGAAACACGGGTGGCCAGAACTGTAATTGCAAAGAACTCAAAAAGTTCCTCTTCTTCCCAACTCTTTTCTCTTGCAGCTTAAATAATGCCAGTCTCCATTCAGTCCTTCCTTTTCCTTTCTATACATTTTTTTGTCTTTGCCCTTCAATTCCATTACAATTTGTTTTCTCATCTCATATTCAGATCTCTCTGTTCAATTACCTCTCCCTAGTCCCTTTATGTTTTATCTTTTTCTGATCTGTCCTTCTGTTCTGTTCCTTTGTGATGTCTAATGGAACTTACGGGAGAACATCGTCAGGTTTTTTATTTAATTTTTACCTTATTATCAATATTATTTTTAAATTTTATGTAGAAACATGTTTTCTTAGTTATATTTTATGAAAAGAAATAAAAAAAATTCACTTTGCAGCATGCTGTGTGAATGGAACAAAGACTTTTCATAAATGTCATTTTAAAATTCAGTTTCTCAGATGGCCCAACAGGATGTCTGAACTCAATCAAAACACGTGTCAGACTGCACGGTTGACATTTCAACACTAAAAAGAGCTTACCCTAGTTTTAACACACAGAAAATGGACTATGTCATGTCACCAATGAAACATGGAGCTGAGTGATTGATAACATGCTATCACAAATCTGATAGTGAACTGACTTTCAAAGTCAATACTGATGGGCAAATTAGTAATTCTTAGCCAAAGGCATGGGGGCTGCTACCATAGAAAGAGAGCATTTCTTACCTAGTTCTACTTTCTTACACATAAGACTGCTATAAATAAGATGTTTCCATTAGATAAAATTACCCTACTTTCTGTGAGAGGCAATAAATACTACCTCATGAGTAAATCATGGGTTTAAGACATCACATTGCAGGTGGGAGAAGAAGAACCAATTATGTTTCCTTTTCATATAGTTCTTCCTCTATAAAAATAATATGCATGCCGCTTTGGTGTTGAAGCACCAAAGGAATGCTTGAACTTTGACAATGTTAAATATTAAGGCTTAATTTCTTTTTGTATAAAACATTTAGCAATGTGAGGGCTTATTTTGTATTCCAGGCAACTGCCAGACCTTCTGCTCCCCTGTTCATCAGACTGTGGAGGACTGGAGGGGGACACCTACCTGCTCCTCAAAGCCTTCAGAGGAATTGATCAGTACAGATGTTGGTAGGCTTGATAATCTTTCTGATCATCATTCTGTCTATAAGTAGCCTTAAATCCATGGCTAGCCACTGATCAGTCTGATAATGATAAATGTCAGCCAAGAGAGTAAACAGTAAGAGCGTGCTCTATCTCTCTCAGACAAATTGCACTGCTGAAATGCTTTGCTGATGCCCTTTTAAAAGCATGGCATTCCACAGGGAAGACTTAAATGATAAATCCAACTAAAATACTTATGGGGATCAAAACCAAATGAACATCATACATACAGCTGCCTGCTGTCAGCAACTTTAGCAGATATGCTTCTGCCCATGATTTGAAAAACTGGGAAGTCATGAAACCAGAAGCTGCTGAAGACATAGACTCACAGCAGAACTACTATTAAAATAGATTGGACAAAGAAGGAAGAATGGAAATAAGTTCTTAGTGTTGGAAGGAGTTGATACAAATTGGAATTCTGTAGATTATTTAGCCATAAATGTTTTTTAAATGTTATATCCTCTTTTTACCTCCTCACTGTTTTTCTCCTGTATCTTCCACTGTCTGCACTCACACACACCATCAGTGTTTGCAGTGACATAAAAACATAGATGTTAATGGGCAGGAGCTTTTAAAATCAGTTATTAACAAGGGACAAAGTGGCAAATTAGTAAAGGAACTATGAGGAAGAGATACATGCTTGTTCTGAAAAACAAGAAACTCAAACTAACATAATGCTCCAGGTGTGGAGTTGACTTACACAGATTTGAAGGCCTGTTTGGAAAGTCATGTTATAAATGTGAAGTGCCTTTAGAATTTGGTGATTCAGCTGTTGTGACTCAGGAAACAATGGTCTTTGTCTGAAAAAAATATTCATAAAATATAAGCAACTTTAAAACCTGAATGATCAAGATAACCTTTAGATTCAGCTAAGCTCTGAACTAAAGATAAAGCCACCAGCTCTTCTTCCAGTTCATGCTTTGAAAAAAACAATGCTACGTTAGAGGGTTCACATAAAAAAACCCCCCCTTTTTTATAACAATGTTTGTTTATCATTAATCAAGCTTCAATTTATATTTACTTCAGTGACGGCTATTTGAATCATTCTATTATCTTACAAAGAGGTTTATACATTATTCTGGAATTGCTAAATGGTGTGTTGTATGCAGTAAGTTCCGAGGGAATGTTTTTACTGTATCTTAATTAACATTTAGATTTGAAATGTGCAGGATGCAATCTAAAACATTTTATGCCATTTAAAGGAATATAAAATAAGTTTATCAGTGAACTTATAGAATTCTTTTTCCTTATACTCAAGGTTTGAATTTGACCTTTTTGAAAAACATAAAGCATCAAAATTTTAATTTTTGAGCAGTACTGAGGTAACCATAGAGTTCTTTAAGAGTTCCTTTATGATGAGGACATCTCTTGCTTTTCACAGTGTAGCAAAAACTTACTTCCTGTAAGTAATTTTGAAGAATGTATTTATGGGTAGTAGATGTAGGAAGTTTGGAACCAGTTGTAATTCTCATGTCTGCAAATCTGTGTCTCCTTTCACATAATTGTGTTTGGTCACTATTGCATGACAGTATTAAGAAAAAAAAAAAAAAAGTATTATCAATCCTATATATCTTGGCTCTTTTAAAATTTGATATGAATGTTCTGTGATTTCTTTTAGTCACTTACCTAATCCAGCTAAGAAATGGGATGTCTACATAATGCCAACTGATGGCAATCAAAGGCATGATATATATTTAATAATTAGTGCCTACTTTGACACAGAACTGCTTGAATCTCAGGTTTTCAGTAAGATTTATTCACAATTTAAATGTGTTGAAAAACCCCATCAATATTTTTCAGCCATTTTAACTATTTCTGCTTAAGCATTGTACGTGATAGAGAAGGGGAGGAAGGGAGTCATTTGTACGTGAGGGTGGTTCATAGAATGGCTTGAGTTGGAAGGGACCTTAAAGATCATCTAGTTCCAACCCCCTGCCATGGGAAGGGACATCTCCCACTGGACCAGGTTTCCCAAAGCCTCATCCAGCCTAGCCTTAAACACTTCCAGGTATGAGGCATCCACAAATTCTTTGGGCAACCTGTTTGAGTGTCTCATGATGCTCATAGTAAAGATCGTCTTCCTAATGTATGTCTAATTGAAATCTACCCTACTCTAGTTTAAAACCATTGGCCCTTGTCCTATCACCACATGCCCTTATAAAAAGTCTCCTTCCTGTTTTCCTATAGGCCCCTTTCAGGTACTCGTTCCATGGCCTTGTGATATTCCACAGCAATCTTTGACATGTTACTGGTGTTTGCTAACTCTTCTGTGTGAGGACTCTCTTTTGTCTGTTATAATAAAATCAGCACTTTTGAGCAGCTCTTGTCTTTCCACAGGAACCACCTAAATATGTACTGTAGGTCTGGCTCAGAATTCTTATAACCACAGCATGATCTTGCCCTGGTACAGCTCAGCATGCTTGTTCAGTGTGGTTGAAATGACTGACTCTTGTTTTGTTTTACAGTCTCTGGAGGGAGGGATAAGAAGATTGCATTTTGGCACTTCACCGTAGATGCAGTCATCCAACAAGCTCCAGACAAAATTTTTTTTTTTTTTTTCTAAAGAAAAAAAATTTGCAATGGATATACATTTTCATTATTTTAATAGTATTAATATTTAAAATACCTCGATGGAAAATATAAAACCAAACAACTGTCTCAGAGGAAACCTGAGAAAATTTTTATGTCACTTTGAACATATTAACCCATACTAATTTAGAGAAAGAAATCATGAGCATGTCTGTAAATTTCATACTAGTAGCTGGGATTGTTCAGTCTTGAAAAGAGAAGACTTTGGGGGGACCTAATAGCTCCCTTCCAATACCTGAAAGGAACCTACAGGAAGGCTGGGGAGGGACTTCTTACAAGAGCATTGACTGATAGGACAAGGGGAAATGGGTTTAAGTTGAAGGAGAATAGATTTAGATTAGATCTTAGG
>JANHGN010005385.1:0-21754 GCA_024605025.1 Megaceryle maxima | reverse complement strand
CTTTCCTTTAATTGCTCAATACAGATAATGTTTTATTTATAGATAAATATATATAACATTTATTCAGGAGTTAAGGGAAAGTGATAATTAAATACACACAAAATATCTGAATAACTGCCAAGTAAATAAATTAAGAATAACTAAAGAGATAAAATTATGTTTATATTAGTAGAAAAATTATCTCCTATTTGTGACTAAATTCTGCCAATAATATATCACTTCTGTTGTCATATTTTGCACTACAAAATTAACTTGTCACTCCTGCAGCAATTCTTTATGAGAGATGTATTAAGGTCATTTCAACACTTCTAAGTAATCAAGAATACTTCACAAAGGCAGTGATTAAGTTTTAGAAACTAAAAGGGATTCTGACTACAGAATTACTCTATAAGTGATGTTTTTGGCCACTAAATCTGAGCATATGTGAGCCTGTTAAATATTAACAGACAAGTGCTATGAAAGGATTAGCTTGGACTGTGAGCAGATATGGTGAGAGGTAAGCCCTTCATGCTGGGTCTGAGTAGAACTGACAGTGCAATGCTTTTTGATACCTCTGAGGTGAAAGCAGGAAAGTGGATGCCTATTTGATGTTCTAAATTGATTTTTTTTTTTTTTGTCAGAACATAAATTAAGTGGAAATAAGAGGAATTTTTCCAGTTCTTAGTGCTGTTCCCACATTTGGCAGTTAGAAAACATAATAGATAAACATTATTGAACACAATTTTTTAAATAAACAACTTCCTTTTATTTTACTTGGCCAAAACCCCTGAAAACTAGTTTGTGACATCTTTTTATCCAGGAAATCTAACTGGTGGGAACATGAAGTAGGTTCTAGCATGTGGGAGAATGGTGATGGTCTCCTAAGTTTTCAATTAATCTTTGTCTGCTGTTCTGATCTTTCTGGGAGTGTTATTTCAAGCAGAGTTACTGAGATGTTGCAGCAGCATCCTGTTAGTTTCATCCATGCTGTTAGAGTTGAAAAGTAATCCTGACCAGCTTCTATGAACTAAACTGTAAGCAGGGCTCGATCCGGTGAAAACTCAGTGACTATACTCAAGATGGGTTACATAGGAATCTCCCTTAGGAGCTGTGGTTGGTGCCTGGGTGCAAGAGGCTGTCAGTTCTCCAGGCTGTTATATGCTGCTGGCATGCAGATTTCAGTGTTTCTCTCCATTTTTGGTCTCCTACAAGCTTCCTAGGTGACTAAATATGGCTCATAAAATGTTTCATAAATCACAGATTCACAGAATGGTTTGGGTTGGAGAGGACCTTTGAAGATCATCCAGTTCCAACCCTCCTGCCATGGGCAGGGACATCTTCCCCTAGATCAGGTTGCTCAAAGCCCTGTCCAACCTGACCTTGAACAATTCCAGTGATGGGGCACAACCTCTCTGGGCATTCTGTTCCAGTGTCTCACCACTCTCAGAGTAAAAAAAAAGTCTTCTTAATACTAATATGTAGGTCTGAACTCATAGTCAGTGAAGGGTTGTTGGGATTCAGAGATAAGCAGAAACATACACTTCAGCAGAAACATCTGCTGGGCTTGGGGCTTGGTTTCACTTGGGACCAAGATCTGCACTGACTGGTCTGGGTGGTCAGGCACAGGAAGACTGAAGATGTCACAGCATGAGATGAGCTCCAGGTCTAGTCTGGAGACAATCAACCTGATGAAGGCAAGTCTGTCTTTGAAGAGACTTTTCACCCACCTTGTTGGAGATATGTCCCTGTATCTTATATCAGCTGAGGGAACAGACTGCTTCTCACAGAAAGCAAGCAGTTGGGAAAGGGCTTGGCTATCACTATGACACAGAAAAAAATAATATGTAAAAAGAAATAACAGTCCACAGCTGGAAAGGGAATTTGCCTCTGTATGAAGTGCTTGTAAGATTGCTGCTAGAATTGAATGCCACTGGAGAGGATGTCATAGAGGTTCAAAAGAAGGACACAAAAAATGATCCAGAATGGGAAGGGGATTCTTAGGATACAGAAGGATTCAGTTATTCAGCTTCTTCTTTTAGAAAGGGAGAGAGGTTTTACTCATTTTAGATGGGTAATGAAAACACATTAAAAAGTGCTGGCTTTGGGGTTATTTTTACAGGCATGAATCCATGGGAAAGAAGGAGGAGGAGGACCCTAACAGCGTTGCAATCTACTATCAGAACTGGCCAGGGCTGCGCATTTGCTTTGGTAGTGATACAGGAGCAACACCCACACATTCTCCCTTCCTCCCCCAGAAAGCTGCACAGCTCCTCCAGTCCTGGCTCTTCCATCCTGCAGACAGCAGCTTACAGAGATTCAGTAGCTAGAAGCTGAACTCTGCCAGATAAACTCAGCCTTGAAATAGGACACGATTTCCTTGAAGTAAGGAAATTAACAGCTGGGATGATTTACCAAGGGAATTGCACAGGCTCTTAAAATGAAATTAAGTCTCTTCCTAAACTGGCTGTCATCCAGCTGCAGAGAACAGCTCTATATCCCGTTTATACAGAAGACCAGAGCACATGAACAGAGGGGTTCCTTTCACCTCTACAATCTATGAAAAATACATCTGACATTTATATACACTTTGGTTCCTGATCATGCTGATTTTGCAGCACTGTGTGCTCCTGACCTGACTTGAGGCAGATGCAGCGCTACTCTATTTGCCACTTGTCAAATTTGGCAGATACAGGGAGGACGGGGAAAAAAAAAAAAAAAAAAAAAAAATTTCCTCACTCTCTTTTCCTAATGTTCACTGTAGCAGATGAGAGAGACTAAAGAACCAACATCCTGTACAAAATTTCACACCTGTTTAGTCAAATTTTCAAAGTTATGTAGCTGTAGAAATTCTACCTTTGGAGGCAGAAGTACCCATACAGAGACAGGTTACTCAGATCCCAATAATCAGCTCCAGCAGTTTGCATTTCATTCATCTCCAGCCCTTTCAGTGTGGCTTGCCTGAGCGAAGCCCACAGCCCTGATGGCTGTGCCTCAGCTGACCCAGATGCACCCATGAGGAATAGGAACACCATCATGCCCTCCACTTTCTTCTCTGATCCTGGCGCCTGTTGGCTATGAAAATGGCGGTGCATCACTTCTGGTTTACACACATGCTGGCCCAGCCTTAATGTGCATTCAGAGCAAGCTGTCTTTCTTGGGCATGCCAGCTGCAATGCAGAGTAAAAGGAAAGGCAAACAGGCACTTAAATGGGCTTTGAAGTCCTCATTGCGATACAGTGAGAATAAAAGCCTCTTTGCTGCCAAAAAAAAAAAAAAATCAATTGGCAGTGGTACAGTCTCTTCACTGTATCCCCTGCTTACACTCACACCTTTACTCCATTATGTTCTTCCACAGACACCAGTCAAGACACAGCAGCACATGTCTGGAGCTATTACATGACTGGCCTGGGAGAGTTCCCTGCTCCTCTCTTCTCATAACTTGCCTTGATCACCTGCCTTCCACCACAGAGTCAGACATGGCACAGGGATGGCAACACCTCCCCACGTCCCTCTGCGAGGCTGGGGTGTGAAACCAGGTGGTGACTGGGCCAGCAGCACCACTGGGACCCAGCTGTGGGTTCCCTTTCCCAAATGTGGGTTTTGGTCACAGCACTGCTGTGGTGTGGCTCGGAAGCTCTGAGCAGGCATTTGCCATCACTAAGCCTTTGCTTTCCTCCCTTCCTTCATCTTGCAAGCTCCTGAGATCTGAGGTTCTTTTCTTTTGCTGGGCAATATAGAGTATCATGTCAAATAACAAATAACCTGTAACAGTCTGTGTTGCTCTGTTCCTCCCTTGGCTGCATATGCAGCACCTCTGTTACTTGATGATTGTCCATCCTAGTCAATACAAGCAGGTTCCTGAGCACAAGACCATGAGTGCCTCCCCTAAACAGCTCCCTGACCCCTATTTTGGCTGAGCTAGTGCTCCCCCAGAGCAGCTTCCAGGCACAGACTGGCAGTGAAGTCAGCAGGGTGACCATCACTAGTAGTCAGTGTGCCTACAGCTGCCTCCATCTGCAAGCCAGATGGTGAGCTGGCACTGACATGGACTGTCCCACAGTGGTCAGTCCCAATGCCCAGGGAAGCTTCTGGGCTTGCTTCATTTATGAGTATAGACATGTGGACACAGTCAGCATGTCCATGAGCCCATACAGCACTGACACACACAGTGTCTGTATGCAGATGGGGCATAACTGTACCCAACAGCAGGTCCAACAAATGCAAACACTGTCTTTTAAAACCAAACTAGACTGAACCAGTAGCCCAAAAGGAGTGGGACATAAAGCAGCTTCATATCTATTTTACTGTTTACATTCCTCAGCTGCTCCAGAGACTGGAGTTGTTTCTGACTTATCTAGGGCTCTATTGCTCTGCCTACAATGTGCCCTATACCAGAGCTCATGGTACAGTCCTTGTGAAAAATACCTTGTTGGCAGTTATCCTCTATTGCTAAAATATTTCTGCAGTCACACCCTGGGCTTTTCCTTCATTTACTGAAGAGGCTGGAATAAGAAAGTGGGTCTTTAAGTTGCAAAAAAAACCCCATATCAGAGCACTGGGAATAGCATATGAAAAGCAATAGATTGTATCTTCATGGCTAATTCTTAAATAACCAAATGGATAAAATTCTACATTTAAGTGCTCCCAAAGTCTGTAGGCTTTGCACTCCAGGTAGATTTTGCATTTTTGTATTGTTATTACTCAGTTTTGTATCTGAGGTTGAAAAGCAAGGAAATATGGGAAATATGAGGTAGTCCCAACAGCTATTTATATCACTGTAAATTATGGAAAACAAGCTTTCCCTTGAATAATGCTTGCATCACCTTTTTCCAAACAGCTGCACAAAATCATTATGCTTTGCAAAATTAATATGTTTGCTTGACTTTGGAAGAAAAAAACAAATTGCAGATATCAGCATTTTGTTTTGATAACTTAAAAAATTATTATCTCCAAATGCTGATTCTTAGGATATGAATAATAGCAGAGGATTTTACTTAGAAACTGTCCAGTTTTTACTGTAAAAGCCAGTAGGTCTTGGTGGAGGACTTGGGTTTATAACGAAATCTGAAAATGCTGGTTTAGTTATTTTACATCCCCAAGCTGGAGGGATAATTGAACTAGCTTCTCAGAAAAGCAAACTCAGGCTTGTGAGATGAAAATCCGACCACAAGATGGCATCTCATTCTCACAGTAACGTTCGGTAACGGGCAGGAATATTTCTGAAAAGAGAATGAAGTGGTGATGGGCATTTCAGTAAACCAAAACCATTTTAGACAGGGCACTCGCTTATAATGCTGCCCAGCATGGCACAGGACTGGAGTAGCAAAACATGAAGCAACGAGCATCTTTTCCACTCACTCACCCAAACTGCAGTTTTCTCCACTCATGGGTCCTAATGAAAATTTTGACTGAATGCTTTTAATGGCAGCAATTAAAAAAAAAAAAAACAAAACCAACCAACCAAATAAATAAATAAATATGAAACTGACATGAATATAATGCAGGCACTTTGAAGCTTTTAAAGGGAAGGCTGATCATTTGAGAACCTTTTGATTGTGAATTACTCCAAAAGACAATCTGTGGCTGATTTTCTTGGCAGCAAAATACTTTGTCATTCCCAAGGATGAGACAACTGTGTTCTACAATTCTCCATTTCCAGTACATGCCTAATATTTACGGTATGCTTCCAGTTATCAAAGAGTGATGAGACACAAAATAAGGCTATGGGATTTCTTTAGTAATATTACCACAGGGAAAATGTGACTGGCTCCAGAATTGATATAGTAAGAAAGCTAAATTTAAAAATACAAACATTTTAGCTGACACTGCTGTTTAAAATAGAAAGCTTTAGAAATTAAATATCTTTTATTTCTTATGTGCCCTATTAAGTAGTACCTTTCCAGTCCCCAAGAACCGTATTAATTGAGGACCCAATACATGAGTGTGGATACTCTCTGACCTCACTTTTCCTTTCCCAGAGTAATGCTATGACCCTGTGCACCAGCAGCAATGCCCCAGAGACCCCAGTGCTGTGGGGGACATGCCCCCAGAGGGGAGGGAGAGGAAAGTCAGTAAGGCTTCAGACTGCTCTCAGCTCCATGGTATCATTAGCAAATTCACCACCATCTGGTTTCAGCTAGGGTTTAAACGGGAGTCGTGCAATGAAGGATGTGGTAGAGAAGATCTGTTTGCCTGCTGGCTAGAAACTGCCTGAAATCTCCCTCTTGGCCTGAGTCATGCCTCTCCACGCTGGTGGCTGAGATTACAGGCAGCCTTGAGAGCAGGGTAGCACGGGCAAGCAGGCAGAAAGCATATGGACTGCAAGGTGGATAGAGCGGCCTGTGAAAAACCCCTAAACAGTCTATTTGGACAAGAGAGTTTCTTGTAAATCACAGTCCTCCCTACGGCTATTCCTCTAAGGGTGTGTGTGTACATCAGTCCTTGCTCAGGCACACTGCCCTATTGCTGCTGCTGTTCTGCTTGCTCTGAAGAAACATACGTTGTAAATGTTATGTAAATCACAACCTAAGACAGCAAAATGCTGCATCCAGCTGAAACTGCAGTGGGAGTTTGAGGAGTCAGGCTGATATCATCTGTATTGGTTTGACAGCAACTCTTCACAAAATTTCATATGGGTCTGTAAATACCATGAGAGGCCATGAACCCACCACAATGGCTCATCAGGAAGACAGCACCATATTTCCCAGTAAAATACTGACACTCCAGCTCATCTGCTGAACCATGAATATTGACTGCTGCAGCACCTTTGTCTTACTGAAAGATTTTGCTAATGCATTGGACAAGTATCCTGCTGCAATTAGCATCTGAAATCTAAAAAACAAAAGCACAACTCTCTTCAGCTGTGGCTTGGAGAGGTGCCATATCAAAGTTTTCCCAAGCTCTGCTCCTTTTGTAGCCGTGTAAGAGACTCCTTGTTCCAAAACACTAAGTGAATGATTGTGTGTTACTCCCATGTTTATTAGTGGGAGGTAACACTTTCAAAGCCTTGTCTGTTCTTGAACTGAAAGAGCTGTATGCTAAAAAGAAATAACATTGAGAAGTGTTCAGAAAATATCAGGGAAAATATAATTGAAATTTTCCTTTCACGCATTGAATTCTGTGTCATTTTTATCCAGCTTGTTTAAAAATGGCTCTGTTCTGTTTGCAGTGGGAAAACAATAGCATAGACAATTTATTCAGAACAATCACTTATTTGAGATCTGTTATAGTCAGAGAGCTTCAACAAAGCCTGTGTGATCAGAGAAGCTCATGAATGATATTACATCTCAGCACACACCTAATGTGACATTCCTGACACTCCATTGCCATCTGAAGAGCTGCAAAAAAATTTACTTTAGGACACACTTCAGAGCTGAGAGCATCCTGCAAGAGCTTCCACAATTTAAAACACAGAATTGAGGGGGCTATTTTTAGATAAAATTTATTAAGAAATTTGTACTCAGAATTATTAATACTTTGCTTTTACTGCTGTAGCTTAATTTTAGCTTTTCTCCTCTGCACTGTTTTCACCCAGGAGAGCTATTGCTCCATCCTGTGCTGCACCAAACCCCTGACACTTGGAGAAAAGCCCATGTTGAATGATGCTGTGCCAACAGAGCTCTCCAGAACTGAATACTGCCCAGGTAGACACAACTTCGTCTACATACCATGAATTTGAGGTTCCTCAGTCAGACAGTGAACAAGACTGACCCAGATTCGAGATCTTTAGTATTCCTTCAAGTTGGAACTGGATCATCTAAGATACTCACACAAGTTTCATAGCTCCCTTTCTGACCGTTACACTTCTTCTGCTATTGAAGGTCAGCTCACCTGACATGGCAAGTCCTATGGTTAAAAGATGTTCCCATGGTCATTCATGAGCCCTCCTGACTCTCTCCCTTTATACCACAACTCCTCACATGGCTCCATAAGGTACAATCTGCTCTGGAGTTGTGACCAGCACACAATTAATATAATGTTCAATGAAACCTCCCAGGGTCCAGTGCAGTCATGATATTCAAGCCTTACCTTGAATCAGTGTTAATTCAGATTTGCCAGTCATCATAGGGAAAGGAAGGGAAGGGAAGGGAAAGGAAGCTGTGCAATGTACAGTCAGTATAACCTTGGCAATGCTGCTTCTGTAGCTCCACATTTCATATTGGTGTCACACTAGTACTGTCACAGACTACAGTGAAAATCTTAGAAGCCACACGTCAGAAGACCTTTCCCACCCATGTCTGCAACTTCCAACAGCCTGCCAACATATATTTATTTAATGGGGATTGTTTTTCATCTAACAAGCCATCCTCCAGATACATTTTCCCGTACAGATATTTTATCCAGATGCTTATTTCTACAAAGAGCTTGCATTTTTTCCTCCTTATGTTATCTATTCATTTGTAGTATAAGGCTTGCAAAGGTTTTAAATTCATTCTGTTTCTACATGGTCCATAAGGACATTGTTGTGACACACAAAATTTCAGTGAAGAATGTATATAGCCTAGGGACAGATCACAGACACGGATGTGCCTCAGAAATATACCAGAGACTGGTAACATTCACTGGTTAGCAAGAAAATTTTCTACTTATAGTAGATCCTTCCCATCTTGGTTGAAAAATTTATTTGAAGAATGGGATTTAGGAGAGGGTACAAATTGCTCAGGAACAAAGAACATATTTAAGCCTTGAGGAGATGCTTGGGCATTGCTCTGGTTCCACAATGAATGGATCTAATCTATTAGTAAAATCAGCAAAATCTCTTCAAAATGATGTTAAGGAATCCTTACTAAACGAGTATTGGTGCCATCATGGTACACAGAATATGCAACAGATCAGTTAGCCTATAGTCCGCTATTCCCTTTGAAACAGGGAAAGGTAGCACCAACTGCCAGTAGCAGAAATAATAGTCCAGTGTTGCCATTTCTATGTCATGTCTACAACATTAAGGAGATAAAATGATGTTAAGACACAACTTTAGATGGAAATGAAGACAACTTCCCTCTGTCTCACTTCCATCTGCCTACTACAAATTGATTTCAGTGTTCAGACTGCAGTTTTGGACCCAAGGTGCAGGTGCTGCTCCAGAGTGGTGGTGAGGATGTCCCATATGATGCTGAAGGGATGACAGTGCTGACAAACTGTGTGTAGACTTCTGCACTCACCCACACAAACCCTGCTTGGGTCCAGCTGCACACCACTGGATACGGATGGAGGGATTGGACCATGAAGCCCAGCACTGTCATATCTGAAAGCTAAGTATGAAGACATTTATATGAATCCCTGAACTGGCCTGTAAGCATCTAGACTGTATTTGCACAGTGACCAGCACACTGGGCTTTGGAAGCTCTAGGGACCAGAAAATAATATTTGTTTTCTAGATAGGATTTAAATTTAAGCACTATAGAACTACGTTACCAAATAAATAAATACGCATTCATGTGCTGTGTAGCTTCCTTAATTCTAAATTAAAATGACCTAATAATAATATCCAAACATTTCAGTCAACTCACTTTTTTATCTGTGTGACTTAAAAGAGGATTATCATGTGACCATATTATTTACATATTTTTCAGGCAAGATTAAGAAAACACAGTGATTGGAAGAGTATCCCAATTGGGACAGCTAACATTTATGTGATACGTGGGCCGATTGGAGGTTTAAAAGTGCAGTTTGCTATGCTACAGCCAGTTATGAAACAAATGATCTGGCTCCAACATAAACTGTTAAGCTGAAAACATGCCAGAGGGAGACAGCTGTCAGTACATTAAAAAGTCATTTTCTCAGACAACAAAGACTTAAACCAATCATTTTATAAACGTATTTCTTTGCCCAAACAGATTTCCATAATTCTAATGGTTCGTCTGCTGCATGGAGAAATAAAGCAAGTTTTTGCTCATATGATTTGCAGGAATTTCAACTTGGGAAGAACAGATGGTGCTAAAAAATTGAACAAGCATAACAGCATTATCAGACTTTCAACTACAAAATCCATTCTTTCTACACACATTTAAAATGGAAGCAGGTCATACTACAAACCTTTGACAGTGACCAATCCAGTTTGCATTTAAATGACACAGTTCTCAGTGTCAAGGGTCACATTTTGGAGTCATTTTCTCCAGATTTGTGACAAAGGCATTGGATTATAAATTAAAGACATGGGCAAGCCTGACCATGGCATAAACTTGTATATTTTTATTAAATCAGTGGATGTAGGAATTTACACAGCATAAGGATCCAAAGTCACACTTTCCAAACAACTTACGCCATATTTCATGCTCACCCAGGACACTGCCTGGACAGGTCTTAGTGAGGTTGGTCCTCCAGAAAAAGCTCAGAGCACTGTGTTTCCCGACAAATAATTTTGTACTTTTGTAGCGTCATCCCAACAATTATTCCTGCATCTCCCACTGTCTTAACTCCTCTTCTGAAATACCACCTCTGTGACCCTCAGCCAGACAGAGAAACCAGAGAGCCTGAATTACGCTGTTCTTCTGCACCTGCATATTCAATAGCCCAGAAGGTAAAAGCAGTACTCAAGTGTAAAAGCTTGAAATATCAGCCCTCTCGCTTCAGAAAATGATATTGAGCACCAAGGTAATCCATTACCTGGATTGCTGTGTGTTAGTCCCAAAAATCATGAGTACTGAGGGGACAAGAAATGTCAAGTTCACTATTTCAAGCTGGAGAATTTATGTGAAAGGAATGGGGTGGGTTTACAACCCTGTTAATGTCTGTGCTGGCATGGATAATTTTGAGCTGACAAGCTATTGCTGGATAAAATACATTCATTTACTTTGCCTTTCACTCCTGTTCAGCAAGCCAGCTCTTGACAGAGCTACTGTCTCTGTTTTTATGCAACTTATTTTACCTGCTACTTTTCCTAAAGGCACAGTTCCTGGTGTTGTTCTGCAGAGATTATTTTTTACTTATTCTTCTACCCTTTTTCCTTTCCTTCTCCCACTTCTTCTCTTCTTTCCCTCCTTTGCTTAATTTCTTCTCTCCTTCCTACCTGTCTTCACCCTTTCCTTCCTGTGCCTAAAATCTTAGCCTGCTGTAGAGAAAAAAAAATGAAAAATTACCTGTATGGATGCTAAAGACCCAGAAGCCAAACAACAAGGAAAGTGAAACCTCCGATGTATTTATTTCTAAATTGTGTAATTTGGGGCCAGGCTGCTGAGGGCTTTGAAAACATGGGACTGATAATAAGGTCACCCACTAGGATTTAAAACCAGCGCTGTCTCTACAGTGCAGCACTGAGAATGACAGGTGGCAGCTGTGTGCAGATATGATCTGTTAAAGCAGTAACAATGATTACTACTCAGTGTTCCTCTCCAGAAGCAGCAGCACTAATGAAAATGTGATCTGCTGTAACCTAAATATGTCATACCAGCAACTTCTAAGCCAAGTCTAACGGCACTGGTTGCATACACCATCGGCAAGGCCCACAGCTTCTGCTTCCTGAGAGATGGTGATGTACTGGCTCCACGCTACAGCACAGGGAGAAAAGAGCAACCACATAAATCTGCCTGCCTGGTGTCTGGTGAATCTGCCTTTTTCCAAGAGACAGACTCGGCACATCTGGCTCTGCCTGGCTCCAGAGGCGCCTGCCCTGTGTGGGTGGGAGGGTGTCTGTGTCTCTGCTCTGGAACCAGGAGTGCCCAGAGCCCCAGCCAGCTATGGCCCCTTGGCATAGCGGCATCCTTCCTTGGCGTCCCTTCCCTGGCCAGGTGCTGCTCACCTCAGCTGAGCAGGATGATTCAGTGCTCAGTGGAAGGTTAAGTGTAGATGCTGCCAAAGCTTCCTCCAATGTGGAGATCTTGAAAATGGAGAGTTGTTCAGGGCTTTCAGTTTTTTGTCTGCACCCATTTATCATCCGCTTCCCAGTCTGGCAATTTCAAGTCTGGCGCTTCTTTAAGGCCCAACACTGACTTCACACCTGTCTGTTTCTAGGACTGGGCAGATCCACAGTGAGGGTGCAGGCCAGCCAGAGCACTGGTAGCCCTGCATCCCTGGCCCTGTAACCCCTGGCTACACCAGGGTTCCTATGGGTGACACAAGGGCAGGTGCCAGCACACAAAGAGCTACCAGCTCTGTGTTCCACCACACACGGGTGGGTACAGAAACAATGAGGTGATGGGAGCATCAGTCATGCTGTGGCATGGAAGTGTTCCCGCGCTGGGCTAATGTGTAAACTCTCCTCTGGGGGAAGACCTCAGTGAAACATGCAGTGGGCATATACCCTGCAAGCATCAGATCTAAACATGCACAATCTGGTCTTAAATAAAACTTGCTGTAGAACATGTCATATTACACAGAAAGAATCTTTTAAAAGCATACCACTTCTAATTAAAGAAAACATTGTTTTGAGCATTTGCTACATATAAATGAAAGACAGGAAAGGAAAAACTTTTTTTCTCAGCCTCTTAGTATTTTTAATGTTATCAACTTAAATGAGCATAAACTATGCCCATTTCCAGTTCAGCACTGCATTGCCACTGCACTGAATTTTCCCGGGAAGGAACAAATGAGCATAGCCAGGTCCTCTTCCAATTTTCAAGTGTACAGTCAGTAATCCCATCTCAGACACAAATGTGCACACACACACCTTTTGAACTCTTGCTAAATGGACACCAGACAGGCTGTGAGGCCAAGTCAGACAGTGAAATGACAGTGGTGCTACCTTCTTCTCTGGGCGACCTACAGTGACATGCTCTTTGACAATGACCACCCTGTTCCTTACCACTTGCTCAAACAGGAAAGTCAGCTTCACAGTAAATATTTACAAAGCAAGCATTTGTTGTTACCATTTTTAAATCACTGTTTGCTCATTACATTGCCCATCCCTTTTATGGTGATGTAATTGATGGTTACTTCTATCACCACTTTAGTATCACAGGTAGCTCTGTCCAGCTGCATATGAAGACATAATCTTTCTTCTTAAATATGTGAGTGAATCGTAGATCCAAGAGAGAGGAGCCCAGCTAAATTAAACTGTTGCAGTGGGAGGGATACAAAATCTGTATGTCTTGTATGACACAACTCTAGATGCGATATTCTTAGGTGTGAGGACTTCTTTGTTTGGAAATTCAGCTAAGACACCCATTTGTATGTTTTTATTTTCTTTAGACAGCATTTTATTTAGCCAATATGTATCACAGGCATCAATTTAAATAACCTTCATCTGTCAGTCATCAACACACCTTAGCCAGCTTGGATGCTGCATAAAATAAAAAGGGTTCATCTGTGAAATAGGCTCTCTTAAATTAAAAGAGAGCCATGAGCTAAATTATGCCCATCTAGCAGCTAAGTTAGCATCTGTATCTGTAGCCTCTACAAGGTTTAATAACCAAGGTACACTCTGTACTTGGGAGAGGACAAAATCTGCTGAAAATTATCATCAGTGAACTGTCACTCAAAGCAGGCATCCACAACGGAGACAACTCTGATCCCTAGTTTTGGACAACCGTGCTGTTTCCTGCAAGTGCATTTGCATCTACTCCTTTTTTTAGCTACTTAGTTGTGTGATGAATCGTAATGGGAGTTGTTCTGAGCAACCCAAGTAAGAGTGGGCTAAAGAAGGCGAGCTGTGGCAGAAATTGTGCTGTTTGTTACAGCTTTTAAGATGCTTAAACAGCCATACTGATGAAATGTTGGTAACCATCTGCTGCCAACATTTGTAAATAAATATAAATGAAGCTAAATATTCCAGGGCTTGTTGCTCTGTTTCAGGCATGGGTCTCTTGGTGGTTTTTTTTGTTGTTGTTGTTGTTTTGTTGTTAAATCTACATGTAGTTTATACACAGACTTAATTTCTTCAGACTGTTTAGCTGCCCAGGGGTGAATTCATTATGCTGTTCTTTGGTACTCCTCAATGCAGATTACTCAAGACTGAACAGAGAGGGTAGATGCCTAATTCTAATTGTTATTTATTACTGATATTATTTATTAGTGACAAAGCAAGCTGTAAAATTCAAATTTCCTCATGGCAGACTGGGAAGAGACATTAATTGCAAGCTTTCTTTATATGAGTTCCTTTTGCAAATCTGACAAACTTGTTCTACTTACAGAAGTAAGATATTTCCTAACATTTAGGAGCCCTACCCAAAGCTCAGCTGTGTTTGGCTCTACAGAAATCAGAGATGGAGTTTTGCAAGTCTGAATCTTTAGTTTTGACCTTTCATCAGGGTCAACCATGCAATACACAGCAGCTCTGGGACACCACTTGTTTCAGTGCATCCTCTCCCCCACACGCTTCCTCTCTGACTTGTGATTGTATCATATGTCTGTCTTTTGTTTCCACAACAGTTACTTACTGGGAAAAATAATATTATGAAAATTGTACTAGAAATCGGCTATTGGGTACTTCTTCAAGCACCTACCACAGTAAATGTTACTTGATGACTGTTGCTATCATTTTGCACCATAGTGCCCCAGGGAAATAAAAGCTGCTGTGTCTCAGATCTGATTTCCTTTCTGACAGCTTTGCCTCTGCAACAAACAGTGCCTCAAAGTTAAGGGTGCTCAATGGGAAACTCACATTTTGGGGAAAGCATTTAAAATATTATGAAGAAAAGAAAGGGCTTCTTGATAGCCAGATTTTCCTATTAGAGTATTACTTTCTGATGGCTGTTAGTTAAGTTTTACAATATTATTTTACAACTTGTCCAACACATCAGGGACTGTGCACATTTTAGGCTTTTGTTCTTTCTGTTGATGCTCTGCATTATTATCTCTTATTGAACATGACTTCTAAATAGATTGGTGAGATGTAATATAGTCTCTTGACATTTCTTGATTATTTTTAAAAAAAGTTCAAGTATTCTTTTCCCACTAGCTAGATCAAATATGAGCATAGCCATATTATTCTGCACAAACAAATGATCTTTTTTTGCTTCCAGATCACTGCAATGCTTATGAAAGCTGCCAGAACGGATTAAAATCATTCATGAATTTGTAATAAGGGTCTTTTGCAGTAGGAAGGATGCATTGCCAAAGGATTCATCCTTGTTAAGAGCACACTCTGCAGTTTTGAAACACTGGCCTTTCAGAGTTGAGCAAATAATTCAATGTCCTTTTGGCTTTGTTCCACTAATGACCCATTGCAATACAGCAGAATCCTAAAGTCAGAGAGTAAATGGGGTCTTCTTACCACGACTGGCTTCTAACTGCATTTGATATGCTACCGTATAGATGGAAATAAAAAGTAAGGCTTGGACTTGAGGAACTAAGTGTTCAGGGAAAAAAAAAAAAAAAGAGAAGCTACTTGGTTTCTTTGCAGTTATTTGCAACAAATATTAAGATTGATATTAATGGAGTGTGAGGGGAAGTGTGTGTATGAGTCTAAGTACCAGAAGCAGCAGTGGAACACATTAAGACAACTGCAAATGAAGAGAAGGCTAATAAACATGGTAAGTAAGTGGAAGCTCTTGCTGACTGGCAACTACCCCATTCCCTCACCTAATTTCTGCATATACAGATATTTTCAAAAGGAGGTTTTTATTTTCCAAAGCAAATAATACTTGTAAGCCACGGTTTAGGCTCTGTAATTCTCATAACAAGGTTGGAAGATCACATATCAGCTGCAAACTATTCCTTCAGCTCTGAAAATTCAACTTCAAGGACAAATATCTGTGATGCTCATTTTGTACCTGTGCCTATCACACACGTGGCCTGATACCCATGATCCTGAGAAAGTGCCATGCATGACTGTTAGAAACCAGTTCTATTTAAAAGAATTTCAATGTCCAGAAGCCTTTCACGGGCAAACTTGCAACCTCTACACAGACAAAAAACAGGTGGGTAAGGATTCAAGGCATGATCTGATGATTTACTAGCATCTAGCAATCAGGCTACTAGATTGCACTTAAAAGTATTTCATCAAAAGAGGGAGCTCCACATAAAAAAAAAGAGCATAGCAATGAAAACTGTCATTTACAGTCTCACATATACTTACTTTGGCTCCACTGAGATGAAGTGTTCTGCATGAACCACAGAGGCATAGTGATAGTTTGGCCAAAGCTCAGATAGTACATCAGGGAAGAGAATTGCACATAATAACGCAACATCCTGTTTGGAGTCCTAAGAGGCAAAAAATGTAGCAGTAATCACTTCCAAGGCTAGTAACTCAGTTCTTATTGCCTTTGTAATGACTCCACAGTTATTTAGTCAATGAAAATGGAGTTTGATATTGAGCATCAAGAAGATAAATTAACAATAAAATGAGTCTCACTCATACATCCACCACCTACTTTAGTGGAGGCTTGCAATGATAGAGTATACTCTTTTAAAGTACGTCGTCCTCCTCTTTAAGGTGCTGAAATGGTTGAAAGGGAGACAGGAGTAAAGCCTTTCTTCACTAAATACTTGTTTGCTTTCCCAAAGAAAGATAAAAGCTGTTAAAATTTAGTAAACACATTTTCCATTAGAATTAATAAATAGTTCATGTTATAAAAGTCTTTTGGTTTACTCACCACCTTGGCTAACAGTGAAAACATAACAAAATCCTTTTAGGAGCTTCAGATATGGCACTAACACCATGAATGAAGTGACAAATGCCAGAATGTTGGCCTTATTAATTTTGGTGTAAAACCAAGTATTCCAGACAAACCTACTATATTCTAATTAATTAAAAACCAACCAACCAACCAAACAAAAAACCCCAAGCAACCAATCAAGCAAACAAAAAAACCTCAAGAACTGACATAAACCATAACAGGAAAACCCAAGCAAATTTAATCTTATTTGATGTAAGTTTCCATCCTCCCATCTTGCCTCTCTCCTCAGCTCCAGTCAGTTCTCTTCTGTGCCTCAAGTCATACTGGAAATAACCTAGAGAGCAGACTCTTGGCTGGGGACCCCAGATGTCTTATGGTCAATGGATATAGCCCCTGAAGGCTTGCCTTACATCTAAAATAGAATACCCATGATTTTATAACTCTAGCAGTCAAAAAAAAAATCCATCATAACAAATAAGGGGATATTATTCACAACTTACAAACCAAAATACTGAGCTCAATCTCCAAAATCCATCTTGTTAAAGCTGGTTATAAGACAATAAATAAAGGCTAATGAACAGAAGACTCACTGTATCATGCCTAAAATTAGACTGTATGACATTTGCATTGTCACGGGCTTGTGGAACAAGTCAAAAGCTATTATATTATTGCTTTAAGCACTGTATGTATCTTTATCAATTTGATAATTACAGCTAGTTTAGTACATTGCCAGTTCAATGGGTGACAGGATAATTTCTTACAGGAACAAACAACCGAGTCGGTATGAAGAGGGGTAATTAGTACAAATTGCAACAGAAAAAAAAAAAAAAAAAAAGTAAACAGCAAGTCTTCTGCAGTTCCCAAAAGAAACAGCACAAACAGAAAGGACAGCATTACCTCGGTTTATCACTGCGCTCCTGAAGGAGGTACTTGGTCCTGCTGCTGACTCTCATAGCTGTTTACGGTATCCTGACTTGTATAGACAAAAGCAGCCTTATTGGCAATGCCTTCTGTGAGATGCAATGAAGCACCAGCAGAGGAAAGGAGATGAGAACAGGGAGCTGGGAATGGAAGGAGGGGGTGGGAGAAGCCACAATTTAGATCATATGAAGTGGCCATGGAATTGCACCTTAAACTGCTTAAAATAAGCAGGTTCATTTTGAGAGAATTGAGTTAAAGAACGATTGTACGTGTGGCAATCTGGGCAGGCTTGAGAAAATTGCATCCTCTGGCTGGATCAGTGATGAGGATGCAGGGATAGGCCAAGGAAGACAGAAAGTTTCAACTGAGCTAAGCCTGGCTAGTCACAGTTCCCACTATGCCCGATATACCACTGTTCTCACATGCCTTATCATACTGCCCAAAACTGCATATAGGACATTGATTCTGACCAACAGGAGATTTAATTAAGAAAATCCAGGTTAAGGTCTGAAGAAATACAGACATATAATAGTGAGGAGGGAGCAAAACAGTGGAACAATGCCCCTGTATCACCAGATGAAACCATAAACTGAAACTGAGCAGGAGATCTGACAAAAAATTAAAACACAGATATAGGGTCAAAAAAAAGAATCATTGGAGCTTTGAGAGTTTGCCTTTATGCCACCAAAACACATACATTTCTTGGACTCTCTGTGTAGTTAGGCTGATTTCAATCAACTACGTGTCTGTAGAATGTGTGGTTTGATCCATATGCAAAAATACTTCACTGAACTGGGAAGCAACATATAACCCAGGTCCAATGCAACTCCTTCAGAAATTAATTTCTGAGTTTCTGCTATCATAATGATGCTAATATACTGGAAGCGGATCCCACAAAGAGGAATAAAAGTTGGTTGATGGATTAAATAATAATTTAGAAGACCTAGAAGCACCTGCAGTGTGCATGCACAGAAAACTGATGGGATATAGGATGCTAAATTCAAGAACAGCTTAAGTTTATGAAAGCATTCTGAACAGAGTATTTTAGACCATGGAATAGTCTCACAAGAAACAAGTGGATGTGCAACATGTGACAACTACTGAGGACAAAATAATACAATGGTATAAGATAAAACCATGAGACAACAGATCCATGCACATGCGTTCCTGGGCTTGGTGAAAGGCAACTTCAAATGAGAACAGGATGACTGCTAAACAAACATTAACTATGACAGGAACAAGCCCTTAGAATAGCAGTTCTCACTTTCTATGCGACCTCTAATATTTTAATTGCCTTATCCATCCAGATTGGTTTCATGCATGCCTCGTCCTCATATCACTTTTCTTTTACAAGTATAACCTCTGCTACAAAATGGGAAATATATTTGTAGTTTTCCTCAAGTACTATTGATTATAGCATTCCTTGAAATGCCAAATCGGCTTTCCTTTCAGACCATCCACATTTTCACGCAAAAGCATTTTCGGACCTGTTTTCTGCTATGACAGCTGCTTTGTAGCCAGAAAAGTAAGGGGTTTTTTAAGTATCGGTAATAAAAAGTAATAAAAATGTGATACATGCCAAAGTACTTGGAGCTACTCCTAACTGGAGAGCTGCAAAGGGGAGCACTATCTTTTCCCCTAGTCCTGTCAATCTCTCTTACACTATTAAAGGATCAGCTGGTTAAAGTAATCTTTTCTGATTATTACCACCTTTAATACTTGTGAGGGATATTAGCACCAATGATGTAGAGCACTTTAGGTCCTTAAAGGATTTTATTTTAATAAGGTGGTTGATCTTTGGATGAGACATATCTACATTTTTCAACTAGAATTTCACCATTTTCATCCTACCTCCCTTAGAACTAAAAAAAAAAAAAAAAACCAACCCAGCAAATCCACAAAAAAACCCAAATGAGACAACGAAACAAAACCCGTATCAACCTGTTTTAGCACAGAAAAACCACTTCATCTGCACGCGAATGAAAAAATAAAATTGAACGTGAGAAACAAAACACCACTAATTATATGACAGCGGCTCACCCTACTGCTACGAATCTAATTACAGCTCTCAAACAAGATGACTTTGAATAAAAACTTTCCAGAGAAGCGCGGTGCCTACTGCCCCAGCCCAACCCCTCGCATGCCACGGTCAACACCGACAATTTCAACCAACTCGGCCGGCGCCAAGCCTCCTGACGGGAAAGAACGGCTCCCCGCCCAACGGCTCCCCGCCCAACGGCTCCCCGCCCAACGGCTCCCCGCCCAACGGCTCCCCGCCCCAGCGCCACGCGGGACCCGCCCCGCGCGCGCCTCTGCCTCCACCCCCCTACGCGGGTCGCGCACGTGCTAGAGGGAAACACGGCGCGGCGCAGGCGCGGTCCGGTCTCCCTTCCCAGCGCGTCGGAGAATGGGGAGGCCGAAGGAGGAGTCTCATTCTCCGGGCGCCTGATTGACTGATGTCATTTCCCCAACTCCGTGCCTCGCCGGCCCACTCGCCGGCTTGCGGACCACTGTCTGCACTGCGCTTCCCGGTTGGTTGTTGCCGCGCCGGCTGTTACGCTATCCTAATTGGGGCCGTGCGGATTACTTGCTCTAACCCCGCCTCCTGCTCCGGCCCCCTCGCCGCCAGCCCCGCCTTCGCCGCCTTGCCCTCCCCCTCCATTGGTCGATACCCTGCTTCGCTCCTCCCGCCCGCTCGATTCGGCGGTGGCAAGCTCCCCCACCCCCCGTCTCTCCCGCCTCGCCGCAGTGCGCATGCATGCAGCCAGCCAGCCAGCCAGCCCACCCTCCTCCTCCTTCCCCTCCTCCCTCCTTCCCCTCCTCCCTCCTTCCCCTCCTCCCTTCGCCGCGAGCCGGCGAGCTAATAAAGTTTTGTTGGGGGGGGAAGGAAATGGCAGCGCCATCGGACTCCACCTCCTCCTTTCCCCCGCCCCCCGCCCTGGAGCAGCGTCCGCGAGCCCAGCGCAGCGCCGCCCCACCCCGCCCGAGCGGCGGCGGAGGGGAGGGGGAGCGGCTGTTGAGAATGCGCGCGCGCTCGCCGGGCTCAAGCCGGCGGTAGCAGCTTCCCCTCCCCTCAGTCCCGCTTGGCAGTCGCGGCGGCAGCAGCAGCCTGCGTAGTGGTGCTGTAGTCTTCTTCTTCTTCTCTTCGTTCTTTCCCCTGGGGCACGGTGAGCACAGCCGCGTGGAGATGGTTTCGCCTCCCTCACCGCGCTGGGACGCGGAGCGCGCTGTGCGGCGCGACGGGACGCGGAGAGGTGTTCTCCCCGCTCCGGATTGCGGGACCTCTATTCTCCGGCTCGCCTGACGGCGACCGTTAGCGGCCGAGGGAGGGGGCGGCCGGCCCGCCGCTCTTTCTTGCCAACCCCCAAATATACAGATACTCTGTGGGGAGCTGGGCGCAGCTCTAGCGGCAGCGCTCCACACCCTGCGCTGGGACAGGCGGCGGCTGACCCTCGCTCGGCGGAGGGGTGCGGGCGCTGCTTTCCTCTCGGGTCGGGGCGGGCCCTCACCTCTGCGGCCGCCCCTTGTCCGCGCGGCCGACGGCGCGGCTCAGATCGGGTCGCCTGCGACCGCTCCCGTGTGGGGAGGAGCCGCGGCCGCTGCTTGGGGACAGCGCGGGTTCGGGAGGGGGTGCTGTGGCGGCGGTGTCGGACGGAAGGTAGGGCGGCTGCGGGTTTGGAGGGCTGTCCCCACGGAGGGACCGCCGCGGCACCGCCGGGCTTTAGAGCTGCCGCTGCTGCTGTAGCCGCCGCCTCTTGTCTGTGCTGCCGCTGGTTGGACTTGTCACCCGGGACTAGGTTGGGCTTTCTCATCGTGTTTCATGTTTGTCATACTCTCTGGGAAACTTCCTCAGCTCAATACAACTTTGAGCAAAAAAGAAAAAAATAACGAAAAAAAGAAAACCTATTTCCTTTAATGTTACAGCTGCTAGAAAACACAACCGACAAGTTCCTCTTAAAATATAATTGCCACATCACTCCTTTAGAGGAAGCGAGATCTGTAACGTAGGACCGCAGGGGAAGCGGTTAATCTTTACGCCTTTTGTGTAATGTGAGAAAAGACTAGGCTTTTCTCTGCCCTAAGACTCTCCGTTGGGAGATTTAATGCCTTTTAAAGTATTCTGACGCTTTTCAGAAAGATTTTAAGTGCAAATTGCTCCTGCTATAAGGCTGTAATCCAGTGAATCGAAAATGAGTTTGGGTATTTGAGGAGGCTCCCGTTCTGTGGCTTGTGGTTTTTGTTTGCTTGGTTTTTTTTTTTTGGTTTTTTTTTGTTTGTCTTTTTTTTTGTTTGTTTGTTTTTTGTTTTGATTTTTTTTTGTTTTGTTTGTTTGTTTGTTTGTTTTTTTGGTCCTTGTTCTG
>JANHGN010005383.1:0-23444 GCA_024605025.1 Megaceryle maxima | reverse complement strand
ATATATTTATATTCTGTTTTATTATTATTATTTTCATTAAAGCTGTACTAGCTTTTTTCCTAATCCCTAAGTCTCTCTCTCTCTTACTCCCTTTCTTTTCTCCTTCGGGAAGTGAGAGGGCATCTGTTACAGGTCTAGCAGATGGTCCCGACTCTAAACCTTGACAATCACCTGGTTAAAAAAAAAGTAAAAAAGAAACTAGATGCTTGAACTTGCTTTCCTGGTTATTCCCATCTAGGATTTTTTTATTCCCATACTATCTATGACAAGAGAGACACTTTGTTCAAACATGGTCAACTTTCAGGTATCAATACACAGTTTCAATGGTCTGTAATTTTAAGAAGATTAAGATACAAGTTAAAAGACATGCAACAGCAGCTAAACAGATCAAAAACATAGAATAGTGAACAGCCCTGTTCTATTTCCACATTTACCATTATTCACAGAAGGCCAAATGAAATCTTTTTGTCAATGAAGCTAGAGAGATCTTTCTGGAATGCTAAGGCATGTTTCAGTAGATTTGAATGCTACTGAAACTTAACAGCAATGACACCTGGGACTAGAAATAACCCGCTGCCTTTTGAGGCAAATCCTAACTTGTTTGAAATGACACTGTTGGAGGTAGGATAGAATTCATGAAAAAGAAACTTTTGAGTTAATATGCTGCATTACAAGTAACCTTCCAAATTAACAGCTCCAACATGGGCCAATTTCAAGAAGCAATTTTTAAGAGTGATATTTTCAACACTTGATACTTAGAAATTCAATGACTTGCAAGCTATAGTCTTCTTTACATACACAAGTAATGATTAGCAAACAGATTCCAACAGGAGTATACATCAAAAACAAAAAAAAAAGTCCCACAATCTTGAATTCTAAGGACATGCTAACACGTTAGACACTGCAAGACTCACTAATAGTAAGGCTGACCTGTAAAATGGCTTGGCAATTTCAATCTTCTCTCTCTAGAGAGAACCTTTACATTCAGTATTTTCTGGGTAGCACAAAAAACTTCTGAATGACTGAAAAGTGTCACAATTTGAACAGCTTTTTAGTATTACATTTGTTATCTGTAGGCTACAAAACCAGCAGCAATTCCATTAAATACACTTGAGAAAAAGAACTATTTGTAGTCAACCTAAATGTGTCTTCCTATTTGTATGAAGTCAGTGGTACTAAAACCTGCAAGATGCCAAATTTCTGTCAAAGAAGATTGTGAATGCTATAGAAATTGTGTATAGATATATCAAATTTGAAACACTGAGGAGAATATAATATAATCATCATCATCATCTTCCTCCTCATGTTCTCAGAATGTTTACATACCTACCAGTCATTCAAAATTATCAGAGATTAAGCAAACTCATCTCAAATTTGAGGAGGAGGAGGATGAAAAAAAAAAACCTAACACATTTGTAGTTGTGAAGAGTTCAAGTTTGTCACAGAGATGTTTTAAATATCCCTTCCCTTATCCCCAAAGTGCTATTTTGAAGATCACACCACTGATTGAGCATGACTGTCACTGACTTCACCAACAGCAAGTCTTCACATGTAATTCCCTTCTAAGCAAATAGTGTGCACATGCCACAGAAGGTGATGACGTATAGACTGGGCCACTTCAGTGTTGCTATTGATGAATGGATTTAAAGCCCTGTTTTCAGGGGGCTCTACAGACATATATGGTTATTCATAGATATATATGGGTATTTCCGAAGACTAAACTCAAAGTTTATAAATAGGGAACTACGGATAGAAACAAGCAACTGTGTTCTTTACATACTTAACTTAGCAATCAGTCATCACCACATGGAGTAGACTGCCAAGTACTATAAAGCTTACCACAACCAGCATCACTCCTGGCTATAACAAAACTATTTCATCCTCATTGCACTAGATATACTTTTCATTAGCACCAACTACAACATCCAATAATGCTTTGCGTTTTTCTGGTTTTAAAGCATACCAATATTTAACATCAACAGCTTAGAGTGAATATTACCATCTAAATATATTTACACTGTAGTTGAAGACATGTCAAAGAAAACTATATTCTTTAACATACTGTAACAACTTGCATAACTTCAGTGACAGAAGTGTATTTTTTTTTAACCTATTAATAAGGGCACTGTACCTTACCATTTACTGTTCACTCTGCACTTACACTGACACTACCACTACAGAGACTATTGTTATCACTTACTTATATGAGCTGTACTTCATTTGGGAATAACAACTTGCTCTGAGGTTTATTTTATTTAGACACAAGATTTCCAGAAAAGCTAATACAGCATTAATCACCAAGATAAAAATAGAAAAGCAAAACAAGTATGCAGTTTCTCAGCTGAAAACAGAAAGTTACTGTCTTTTCACCAGAAGTGAAAAGAGTAACATTCTATGCTGCTACTCTGAAAAATCTGTTAAACTTGCATGTTCAGCTCTGAGTAGAGCAAAGCTCTTCACCAAATCTTGTTACAAGAACATGAGATGCTAACACCTAAAGGCTGAAGATTAATAATCACCATCTTCAGAGAAATTGTATAGGTTTTCCATTTGACTCAAGTTACAGTGGTGCACTGCCTCCAAAGAGACTGCTAACTGTTATTTACTTGGAGCAATAATGTGGTGGTCTAAAAAAAAAAAAAAAAAAAAAAAACCCAACAAAACCAAACAAACTACAGGCCATAACTGACAACTTCTCTCATGTGAGGCAATTCACTTTTATCATCGCTACCTTCACATGTTGCAACTCTGCCATCAAAGACTGACACCTGAAAACATACATACTAAACCACAGACCGTGACAGAATCATGTGAAGAAACTGCAGCTATTGCAAGGCTTTTCTGACAGGCCCAAGTACGTGCAATGCTCAGTCTTGTGGACACCTGACTCACTATCTCACCCACTGATCTAACAAGTTAAATTCCAATCAATTGTTTTTCATCTACACTTCACCTGAAGCTTGTGCTTCATGTTTTATCACCAGAAGGAAGAGGCACCCAAGAGCTTCTCATGCAGCTTTAAACCAACAAATCTTGCCTTGTCCCAATCCTTAGACTGTTATGGCTACAAGACTGATTAAATGCATTTGGTATTGGCCATCCAGATCATCTGTAAGTCAAAATTATTCCTGCATTTCTACATAGTCATAGTTTCAATTAAAAAAAATGCCAACAAAACAACAATCGCACACACACCCCAACTTTTCCCTCCTACTTATGCACTCAGAACTCACTTCCTGTCCCCAACATTTTTTGTGCTTGCTTACTGAAGTATTCCTTTATTGTGTTCCCAAAATATCTCTTTGATTCTAATAATCTAGGCTTGTTGGTCTAACTGGTTAAGGTCTAATACTAGTCCGTACCTTCACCTTTGGCCGAAGGTAGCTCAGCTGAAAGTTTCTTGGTTTTGTCTTTATCCATTAATTTGTCCTTCAATACTGGACAACAGCTACTAAACCCCACAGGTTTTTAACTGTTGTTTAAAGCCAAGTCTTACAATTTTCCAACTACTAACCAGAAAGTCTACCCTGCTTGTCATCTCATCTACTTCCAATTAAAAATAACCTAGAGCGTATCAATACATTAGGTGTGTTTTTAACTCTTCAATATATGCACTTGAACATCATCGTACTCGCAGAAATCCCCTGACAGGGAGTTGTTATCAAAAGCTAATTTTAAACACCACATGCTAATTTTTAAATTCAAATTTAGTAACGATCTCCAACTTCTTATAATTAGACAACCTAGTTAAGAAAGCAACCCCATTCATAAATTCTAACATAAGGAAACTAATCCAAAATATAATAAAAAAATAAACACTACTCTAAGACTTATCATTAAAAAAAATGATGCTAGAAACATCATATGAAGATGGTATTCCCCATGTTTGGATTCCTCAGAACCTTCAGGGATGACAATTAAGCAGGAAAATACCTAAGGAAGGACATACAAATGTGAAAGGAGGGATAGATAAATGTTAACTCTCTAGTTATTTGCTGGTAACACATTTCAAAGACTTGGTAACCAACGGCAAGATACTTTTCTTTAGTGAACACACTGAATATAAGCATCATAAACATACCAACTGAAGAATGTCCTCATCTTTTGGCATAACGCTAAGTTCCAATATGCTGTCACTGAAACAGAGAAAAACACCACACATGAACTTCTGGAAAAGATTTTCAATTCTTGTTACAAAGGTAAGTCATTAACATCCACAGACCATTCAAAAACTCTCACACTCAAGTTATTTTGTCAAGTTACTTTAAACAACAGAAATAAACAGCAATTTCCATTAGTCTTAACAAATAAAAGTAGACCAGAAATCTGACTAAAGACTCTCACTAGTGTATTAAGCCAAGACACTGTCTTTGCAAGTGCTTAAGTCCTAAGGTACATTAGTTGTTTGGAGCTTATCAAACAAAAAAGGCAGTAAATCTGTGAACATAAATTAAAATTTTTCTCTTCCATTTAAAACTAGTCTGTCCTTAAAATTCCTTGGGAACATGATAACCACCACATCACGTGAAAAGTGGGGCAATAGCACAGGAAGCACTGACATACACCTTTCAGCTCCCATCACCTCCTAACAGAATCACCTTAAAGATATTTAGTCAGATGACATCTGAAATATGGATGCTAAGTGTTGAGTTTGTCAGTGTGAATTGCTGAAATCAAAAGCAGCAGCAGCATAAAGATCCAGGAATCCAGATAGTTCAGGCAATATGAATATAGGCAAAATCAGGACACTGAATGTACAGTGTACGGGTTATCCAGAGTCAAGTAGGATAAAACAGTGAAACTCACAGTTAGGATCTACCAGGAAAAAAAAAAAAAAAAGTATTTTCACAAACAAGATATGCTTGTAGTATTGGATATAACTTTATTATCGTATCTGAGATACAGGAATACCCTGCTTATGTTCATTAAATATAAACTAGAACAGGTACAGAGAAGGGCTACAAAAGAGATGGCTTGTAGAGACGATTTTAACTAGGCTTAAACCCCAGAAAATTAAGAGACTGTGACTGTTATTTAGAAATCTCATGTTACCTGTCACAAAAAGAAAGGCTATTTAAACAAACTGACCAATACCATCACAAGAAAAATAGCATCCCATCTACCTGGATATATTAGACTAGAAATTAGCTTGTCTGTACTAGGCAGTACAATGCTTTTGCTGAGGAAAGACAAAACCAGCCCAGAGACTCTCGACCAACTTCAGGGCACACAGAACAGTCTACGACAGCACTAAGGACTCCGTTTCTTATTTCTGCAGAAAGAAATGTAGTTTTCTCAAACATGTAACACGTGATTATGTTTTTTACATGAAAAGTGGTTTTATCTTGTGGTTCCTTTTCCATTTGTTGGCAACCACAGACACAAGGCTGCATTCCAAAATAGCAGAGTAAGGGTATTTGGTTTCACAATCTTCTTAAACCATTATTCATTTTGAAAAAAAGTGTTCTCTAAGCACCGTAAATTAATTTTAAAACTAAAGATCAGCAGTGGTAGATTGCAGTTTTTCCTTTTAAGTCTATGTACAGCCAAGAAAAAAAAAAAAAGTGTTCAAAAGCCTTTTAAAGGTTTTTCAGAATATTGAATTTTAAGAAACACAAAGCACTGAGGTTATGTGTATTTACAATAGCATTTCCCATTTTGACTAAATACATAAAAAGCAAGACTATGCAAAATGATTCTTTAAAAGTAGTATCACCACTAGCTAACTTCTGCCTAAACTTCTTTGTATAGATATTTAACCATTTCTCATTTGTAAACCACAGAATACAGAAGAGAGCCCATAGCTTGAAGCATTTCCAATGTTGCATTCACACTTCATTTCTCTGAATGGGTAGCATGTACTTGTAAATTCTATTGTTATCAAACTTTAAGATGCCTAATCAAAGCTTATTTGCAGGATGAAGACTTTGGAAGTCAAAAATATGATAAATAACACTGCTCTTCTTCAAGCACTTTATATAGAATGGAATATAATTTGTCAGAAAACAAACCATTCTGTTATCCAATTTTTTTGTGATTTTTTTTAAAGAAAGTAATTCAATCCATTTACACCATCTAACATCTTTTTTGTAATAGTCATTCAAAAGAGGAAAGGGTTCTGTTCAGCACCAATGCTTTATATATCATTCAAATAGCTACTTGACTATTCTATCCCAGTTTGTCTGCAGAACTTTTTGGAGACAATTTGGATCTTCCTACTTTACCTTTTGTGAAGTGTTCTCGGAATCCTTTTCAGTTCTGATATCAGAAAGTATTAAATACTTCTGATGGATTTTACTATATAATGTACATGTAAATGATGAGTTAGAAAGTGTGAATAAGAATTCACTGCACAGAAAGGGGAACTTTAAAATGTAAGACATGGTGTTGTGAATTCTCAGAAATACCTATCATGTAAATTACTTCCATTACACATTGGGAATTACATTTAAATTTGACTCAGTCATCAAACTAAAACACTAATCATGAAGACTATCTTTTGTACTTTATTTTGTAATAGTGAAACAGATTCAGTAGCTAAACTCTGTGCATTTCTGAGCAATCCCAACTGTTCAAGAAAATTTGCAAAGAGAAAAAAGTGGAATAGACATAATCATTCAAACTCCATGAAGTCTGGAAACAAAGCTTGGAATCAGAGTCTGTTTCTTGTTTTATTCAGAACCATAAATAATTTACAGGGTAAATCAGTAGTAACCAACATATCTCCAAGATGGTCACGTAGAGAGATGAGAATAAATTCTTAATGGACCAAACTAACAACCATTGGTAAAGAGTAGAAAACCCAGACTTGAAAGTGATCTCATGAATAGTCTTACATAGGACATAATTTCTAGCAACTCTTTTGAGATGTGCACTTCACCTTCCAGAGGAAATAGTCAGAGTAAGTTTAGCTTTGCTATCACCAACCAGAGCAAAATAGATGATGTTCTAGACACAGCTTTAAACTTTGCTGTGAACGATACAAAGCATGGTAGAATTATATCCCACCCTGTCCCAGGTTAGGCTAGGATAAGGTTAAATTTTCACCAGAAGTTGGGAAGGGGCACAGTCAGTGCATTTTAAATCACTTGCTTTAAGTATCGTTTCACTACTGTTATTGCTATTACTGTTCATTCTTCTTGTCTTGCACTGTTTTGTGAAATTCTCCTTATTTCAACCCATGGGGTTTTGCCTTTTTCTCCCCGTTCTTCCCATCTCAGGGCTGGGTGGGGGGAAGCGAGTGGCCACGTGGTGCTCACCTGGGTCTAAATGATGACACATCCATAAGTCCCAGGGGAATTTCATTTAAGGCAGCTCATTTCTGATGTCTGCAGCATTTAATAATGAGGACAAACAGCTAGAGCAACTTTCTGGAAAAATAATGAGCAGTATGGAAATGAAACTGCAGGAGTAATCTAATTAAAAAAATCAGCAAGTCCAAACTGAGTCTCACTGCAGAACAGCTGAACAGTAACTGTGTGGGAGAACTCTCTTTAGAAGAGGATAAAAACCTCAAAAGCACCCACAAAAAAACCCCCAAACACACACAAACAAAAAAACCACTGTAAAAACTGCTCCAACAATGATCAGAAAAATGACAAAAGAATAAGCATTTACAGTTGGCAATATGTTTGAAAAGGCAATTAAAGACAACAATTAAAAGACTGTATTTAAAATATCTAGGAAATCATCATACAACATACTGAGACTATAATAAAGGAGATTTCAACTGACAACTTAGCCTTTCAAAAGGCCTTTCAGTAAGTTGCTTGCAGAAAGCCTGCTGAAGAAACAAAGGTGTGCTGGATGAAAGATTAGCTAAGACACAAAACAGAGCAAGAACTGTCACCTGGTATTTTTCATGTGAAGACTAATTACATTCAAAAGTGAACTTGTGCAAGACCAACCTGTCAAGAACTATTAAATCGAGCGATGCAGATAAAACCTTTGGTTCAGCAATTTCCTAAACCAAGTATTTCTGGAAAGCAGGCTAGTATTCATGACCAAATGTCACTCTATACCATAATTTCAGTGTTTACACAGATTTCTCCTAAGAATCCACGCCTGGATGTTATCAGAGAGGATACTCATACAAACAGACCATCAGCCTGACCCAGGGCGCCTATGCCGATGCAAGAACAGCGTGCTAAAGCAAGCAGCACACACCACAATGTAGTTTTACTTGCCATGAAATGACAGCACAAGAAAAAAAATACTTTAGGTGCAGAACAAACTACTCTAAGCTCAAAAATACTGGTTTTAGAGTTCATTCTTTGGTCACATGAAAAGCATTGCCTGTTAAGCCGCAAGGAAGATACACACCATCTGGAACCCGAGCTCTCTGTGGATCAGAATTATTAGTTACCTGTTTTATCTTAAGAGGTTCAGCTGAAGAATTCCTGGTAGTTATATTTTCTGTATAAAACATGCAAGCGTACACATGACATTTTGTTACTATCTTCTGCGGTGCACACATCTGGCTCAAGACAATAAATCATTCTCCTCTCCTAACTAACAATAGCTTCCCTTCATCTTCTCTGCAGTCACAGGAATCAGGGGAACAGATGCAGCAGTGCCCTATTCCATTCCCGGCTGCATTCCATAATCACGGATACGGCCTTGTTCAGGTTTCCCTGGTTTATCCAGTGGCCAGGAGCTGCATTCCACAGGGACAGTTTGCTACCTATGCTCAGAGGGCTGAAAATAAAACTTTATTCACAGGCAGACCTAGGCTTACGAATCTCTCATTGTGTAGGCCACTGCAAGATGTGACTGGTGTGTCCCTTTTTTGGATTAAGATAAGGGATTTATGAGACTGATGTACCTGCTGTGCATGTTAAGTAATGCCCTGTGTCTTGGGTACACACTGTTGTACTATAGTGCTGAACAAACAGAAAATGAAAAAATAATACATGGCTGGTGGTATCTCCAGTAAAGACAGATAAAAGATGGAATCCATCTTTCCAGCTAGTAACACAAAATGCATTTCAGTCTACCCTTCCTGTCGTACTTTTGCACACATGGAGTTCTGTTGTCTCAAAAAGATATGTAACTGGAATGTTTCTATTTTGAATGAAATCTTGCATAGAGATGCAACTGAAATAGAAAGATCAGGATCATCTTTTTCCTACTTCTAACTATAAGCATAACTAAGTTGTTATGTGTGAAGATAAACTCAATAAAATGTGACAGGTGAAATGCATTTAGAAAACATTCTTTCATGCTGACTGTAACACAACTTTTTTTCCACATAACTTGTTATTATGCTGGAAACTTGTTGCTATAGAACAGAAACTGACACCATGAAAACTGTAAAAATGGAGGCAGATGAGAGATATGAAAATGAGTATCCAGATTAATGATTAAACAAGCCCTCAGGAGTTGCAGAAGCAGTAAATACAACCCTTTCCTAAACTCTTGCTGAAAAATAGAGGACAGCCAAGATGCACTGCAGATGTTTTACTAATATGCACCAGCATAAATGTTTTCCTTTAACAAATATGCTCATTTCTAGTTATCAGATGTCTGAAGTAAAGTACATTTTTCTGATTTTCTTCTTGAAATGACATGTGTGGTGTCTGTATACCTAATCTGCCTATTAAATTTTATTGTCTCTATAACAATTCAGTGTGATTTGCTAAAAAGCGACAAGGACTGCGACACAATTCAGCACACCCATTCTCAAACCTTTCTCAGCATTCAGTAAATACACAAAAACAGAAATAGGAAAACTGAGTGTGTATTAAGGAAATGTAAAGAATGACGACTTTTTCAGAACCACCCTAAGCAGTCATCCTCTGCTTAGTACACAAAAAAATAAGCGTGGCACCATTAGACATTAGTATCTTACCTGTTCTGTATTAAAGCAATGACTTGAGAATATGTCTTCCCAATAACACTTTCTCCATTGACTTTTATAATTCTGTCACCTGTAAAGAGAAAAGTTACACCTTAATTTGTCTAGGTATTTTTTTGATCATTTTTATTTTGGACTTCTGTACCTCATAATACTCAAGATCCCCAATTCAAGGTTAGTCTTCTTTAAAAATAAAAAATGAAGGAAATAAAAATGCACAATACAGCTACTGGTAACCCTATAGAGGATGCCAAGTTTCTACTTTTTTCTCCAAACATTTTCAGATGTAGTACCTTATTCTAAGCTTCCAAATAAATCACCTAGAAACTATTAGAAAGAAAACCAGAAGCAAGTGATAAGTGAGTGTCTGGTATAGCTTAGTGTCCCATCTATAGACTAAAGCTTCTGATATATGGTAACATGTACTGACAACACTGCCCAATTCTTAAGCAAATTATAAGTAGACATTTAATTCCAGCACTTAACCTCAAAACAAAACCAAACTTGAACTCAGCACACTGCCAGGTGTAGCTGCATACATCTCCTTTAATAGCAGCAAATACTGCAATTTTGTACTTCTTCCTTCTGGGAAATAAAAACCAAATATTTTGAAAGACTTGTTTCCTTCATCCTTAGAACCATCTGGGTTGTTGCCAAGACACTATGGTCTCTTCAATGCATCCTAGGCAGTGTGATGGGTTCTTATCCATATGGATCAATCTTTAGACCGAACGTCACTTTTATCAGACTTCTCCAAGTAGTTTGTTGCACTTTCCTCATTAAGAGCTTCATATACTCTCACAAACTAAGTGGAAATGATAGATCATGTAAAACTATTTTCAGCTTTTGATGAAAAACCTATCATCCCATTCCTTGACCAAAAAAGGTATTTATGTCAGCACTGATCAGATGAGCACAAAGGTATCCTGAATTTATTAACAAGGATAAAATGGTCTAAAGGATTACTGATAGGAAAAGCTTTGGAAAGCTGTTGGAGAAAAAAGAACTGAAAGAAAGGATCCATGCAAAAGTGAGACAAAGAGAATGGCTTTTTCAACACTGCTTTAGAAACTGAAAGACCTTTTTGTGTTTATTGCCTCATCGAATCCAAGTAAGGAAAAAGCTGTTCACTGAATACTCAGCCTGACCTGGTGGAAACAGCACTTGAGATGCATGTGCTCTGTGGAGGTTCCCTATACAGACCTCAGGGACTGCCAAACCACATGGATCTGCTAACTGCTTTTAACTTAATCTACATACAAGATGTAACATCATGGAAAAAAAAAATTCAACTTTATAGAAGTTTACATATGCCCTTTTATCAGCTGGTTACTGCCCTTTTCCTCATCTGACAGAACTCTCAGACTTGTCTCTTGCTTCTTAAGAGATGAAAAGGTTGGTGGCAAACGTTTAGTGATTGCTAGTAAGCCACATCACTGGAAGGCATCTGTGATGGATGGCAAACCCCATCCCACTATGACACAAACACCACCTTAAATAAGTAGGCTGAGAAACTGGACTTTAATGAAAACAAAGTTAATTTTTAAATGCTCAGTATTGCACTCAAATGCACATTTTCATGCAAAGTTGGGGAAAAAAAAAAAAAGCTATAGTTTGGGCCAAAATTTAGTCTTATTTACAAGCTCTGAACCGTGTTCCTGATAGGTTGTATGGCAAGACTTCCTAAAAAAACCCCCAAAACAACAGACTTCCTTCTCTAGAAGTTAAAAACAGCTTCTTTAGGATCACTCAGAACTAAAGACCTATATCTGTGGGCAAGTTCATATTCCCACTAAAGCCTGTAATTAGAAATATCTTTAAAAGTAGGTCATATCTTATCTATTCTTGTGCAGTTCTTATTTTTTCAAAGAAGCAGAGTAGATTACACACAACGGTGAATCAAATCTACTTGAGGCATGCATCCAATGAACCCGCCAAAAAATTCAGGTGGGACACAGTGCAGAACCAGTAACATGAAAGAATACGACACAGGCAACTCTGCAAAATGCAACTGATTAGTTTCAGGTACATATAAAGGGGAAGGCCAGTGCCTGTAGTGTGAAAAAGGCTATAGAAGCATGAAGGCTTTTTCCAATAGTGCGCTCTCAACCTCGTGGCCTACTAAATACCTTTGATCAAACTAGAAATTCATCTGAATGCACTTAAACCATCTCCTTTTCCAAACACATTTTGGTTCTTTCTATTTTTGCATATACATTAATGACAGCATGAAGATAAAGATGTGGGAAAATGTGATCTGTTTTGGCTGTCTGTATTTCAGTATTTGTAATATTTATGGTTAGAAGTCAGAGATATGTTCTTTTTTAATTAAATGTCTCAGATGTTAAATATGGGAAGTATGATCTTTCTAACTAATAACTTTACATGAGTATTCAAAACCACTCAGAATGAATAGCCTTACATGCAAGATATTGTAACCAAGTCCTCATATTTGGAAGAGTATTCCAAGCATTCTGGTGAGTAGCAGCCAGGTAAGGTCCTGAAACAGAGCTTATTGATTCTGATTAATGAGCCCTATGTTGAAACTTTTCAAAGGATCCTGCAGCCATGAAATAAGAACTGATAAACAGCACTACCTAAACTCATATTACATTTTCAAGTATTTTCTTTCCATTAGTGTCACCGTGAAAGAAAGAAAAGTTGAATTAAAAAAAAAAAAGTAATCAAAATTCTTTTGATTCTACAAAATAAGAAATGTCTACAGTGTCTGTATCAGAGGTTAAGAAATCTACCTGGCTGGTAACTCCAAGTGTTTTATAATGTCATTTCAAGATAGAGATACAGTAATACAATTTAACCAAATTTTTAAACAAGAAATTGTGGCATGACCTAATTAGATATAAATGCTATAAGCAGTTTAACAAGAATATTCTAGCAATTTAAAAAATGCATTTTCTAATTTATTTTCTGTTCTTTATTCTGGGCTCCTAAAAATACCACAGATTTCATCACTTTCAATCTGGCAAACACTGAACAGAGTACAAATTAACATGGCTCCTCTGCACAACTTCAACATATGCTGCATTTTATCAAGCCAAAACATTTCTTTATATAATAGCATTAAAATAATGCCTAAGTAGCCCTTTTCTGAATAATTACTAAAGGAAGAACTAAAGCAAAATGCTTTCTTGCTGTAAAAGTAGGATCTAGTATTGGTTTTAGGTTGCTGATCATCACAGAATCTTTGTATTTCCTTATGAAGAAACATACAAGAACTATTCCATTCCAGTCAGACGCACCTACATAACTGCCTTCGAAAGAAAATACTAACAGCCTATTATCAACACAAACACAATCTTTTCATACATATGTTTTAACATGTTTTTTAAGAACAGAAACCTGCGTTTGTAGTGAATTCCATCTACAGAACTTACTTTTTTTATTCTTTGTAAGACAGAGGCCTTATTTTTCCTTCCTCCTCCTCTCCCCCCCCGCCCCCGACACTTAGAGGTGTGACGGAGTACCTGGCACTTCACAGAACCCATGTTTTCCGCTTTCCACTTTCATTAAATAAAAAACTGAACAAAATTTGGTAAGAAGAGACAGACTTGGATTGTTCACATTTAATTGAAAGGACAAAAACCTGATTGTTTTGAGGTTATCAATTTGTCAAAAAGGAAAAGAAATAGAAAGACCTATGAGCTCACAGGTGTCATTTTCCTCCCTTTCTCCTCACATATTTTATCACGTACTTGTTCTAAGGTTTTTAAAGATAATAAACCAAAAAGATCAAGGCTTAGTGTATTTTATATAGCACTTCCTGAGAGACCCCAACGGTGCCTTTGAGATGAAAAAGCACTGAAGGGCAATTTAAAAGAGAGGTTTCAAACTTCTGAAGGAAAGAACAAGGTTTAACTGGAAGATAGAACTCTACATAGAAGCTTAAATCATATCTATTTTCCTTCAAACATGCTGTTGGTGTTATAGAAGAACAGTACCTGTGCACAGTCCAGCTTCAAAAGCAGGTCCACCCTCTTTAACTTGCTTAACAAATATGGTATCCATCGGCTCCAATCTATTTCTTTGTTTTCCTGAGAAAGAAAGAGTATTTCTTATGAGTGTTTAATTATACTGCATTAAAATGTTTTTACTTTGTTATTTTGAATGTAATCCTGCCATCATTACATTAAATACTCAAGTTCAACTTCAGGCGAGGGAAAGAAGAGAGATGACAAGTCTAAGAGAGCATTTTGTGTGGCTAAACTTAAGATCTTTTAGGTGTCTGGGGAAAAAAGAATGGGGAGGGGAGGCAGGGAGAGAGAAATAGTTCAAACTGCATTGCTAATACGTCCCAGTAAGCAGTAGTTTTTGGGTTCATTTCATCATCTTATTGCTACATCATCTTCATGCTGATGCCTGCACTGCACAGTAAGAATTATCCCTTCCTCTTCTAGATTGCTATCTGGCAAAGGATATAAAGTCAGACAAACTGAGTAAGAACGAGGAGTACAAACTGAAAAAAAGAATTTTTAAATCTTACCTAAGAAGAAGAAAACCCATAACATTTTTTAATTGTTTTTCAATCAAACACTGATTTTTATAACTGTTTTCCAAATGCTCCAAAATTAAGTTTAAAGTGTTCTTAAAGATTTAACAAAATTCAAGAAGCAATGGGTCACTCAAATTCAGTTACGTCTGTACAAGCTCTTTGTATCCATTTATACACAACATAAAAGTTAATCTACAGTAGTTAGGAACCAGAACACCTGTTATCATCTTGCCTTCCCAGTATACACTTAATTTCTGTGCTTCCAAAAACACAGGTACCTTGTGATTTTACACGCATGCCACCAAATCTAAGTAATTCTTAGTTGAAGTAGCCACTGCTTCTGAATATTGAGGTGAAGGGAATGCAGTATAAAACCCAACCAACCAATAACCCCACACCACCAAGCAAACCTCCCCTGTCCCCCAAACCAAACAGAAAACCCCAAACAAAAACCTCCACAGTTATTCTGCAGGCTAAATACAGTGATGCTGTCCTGAGCTACATCTGATTGCAGCCAGAATAACCCACTTACAGCTTCTGCACAGCTTCACTTGACTAATTTATGCCACTGAATTAAAATAAATAAAAATCTAAGTAGCAAAACACTCATACAAAGAAAAAAAAGAACCAACTCAAAAAAAAAAAAAAAAAAAAAAAGAGAGAGAGAGAAAAAAACCCCAAATCAGTCAAGAAAGCAACAAACACCCCAACATAAAATTTGAAGTTTTATTTCCAGTCTGCCAGAAAACTGCACTGAACTGAATTTGTTCTAGTGTTATTGGTCTCTCCTGACAACCCTTGTCCTACATGGTGCAGAACATGAGCGCTCAGAAAAACGGTGTCAGAACCTCAGAGGCTACAGCCAGACAAACTTTTATGGTGCCAGTGCTGCCTTTAACAGCTTCGGTCCCTCCCAACTCCTACCACCAGTTACTACCCCCTACACCACACTCTCAGCAGGGGAAATGTCACCCTTTGGAAGCTACATGATAAGCCAGCTTGAGGCACTGACACAGACTGAAAATAAACCAGGTCTGGGTTCCAGTTTACTAGGAAACCCTGGCATAATGGAGAGGGTGGTATAAACTTCAGAAAAAGAATGAACAGGATTCCTTAAAACTGGCACTGCTCATAAAAGAAATGTTCCTTGAAACTGAAGTGGAGTATTAGGTTCCAATTGCTTCTTCAGTGACTAATCTTTGACTTTGGCATAAATGGCACTGCTTTTGGAAGTACTTTCACTACAGCTTTAAATATCCTATCTGACCATGGCTACTACATCACAGTATTTACTGACTATAGATAAGGTGCCCCCCTTACCCCTTTTTTGATTCAGTTTCCATATGGGAAAAGCTCATTATTTGAAAAATTTTAATAAAATGCACAAAACCAGCCTTCCCTCTGACTCTGATTCACATTTTTGAAAGATACGTTTTAGCCTAATGCCTTCATTCTGCAGATGCTCAGTGTCCTGACATTTTACCCCAAAACAACCGCACAAAACGGTTTACTCGTATGGCTCTAAATGTCCTTCTCAAAATAGCTTCATTTTGATAATCAAAAAGTTTATTTGATAGAATCAGATAGCTACTACATACAATACAACTGAATTATAAATCAAGAAACTCCATCTGGCAGCTCAGTCCCCAAATACATGAGAATTTGATTAGCAGGACACAGCTACAAGACATACAAAATGCTCTTTGTGAACCAAAGGTAATATCTGTCATTTTTAATCTCTTGATTTAAACAGACACAGAACACATGGTGGGTCTCATCCTTTAAAAGGCAGTAAGTTTCAGCAAGTTTAGACAAGCTCCAAGAATAATTTACCCAGGTGCCACGAACAAAAGGTCGCTTCAACCACTTACAAGAAGAGTCAAGTTAAAAATATGACCTTTTATAGGACCAAACATCCTTCCCAGTGTTGCCACTTAATCTTTTACTGCAGAGATGCACAATCCCAAAAGTGACAAGAAAAATAATGCAGTTCCCATGACACATTTAATTTATAACAGTATCTGATACTTATAAACCATACACCAAGGGGCTCCCTCAGCTTCCTTTATAAAATGTTTATCAAAAGCGTGGTAGCAGCCTATTGCCAGCTTGCTTAACACTCAAATGCTACTTTATGCCTCATCCATACCTGAGCACACCAAGCAAGAGGTCAAGCAGTTAAGGTTACTCCAATATCCAACACAGGATACCCTTAATATGCTTCCCATTTCTGAGATTGAAGGGAATAAGGTACCAATTTATGGAGGCCAGAAGAGACTGAAGGCTTCCCTCAACACCTACACTACATACTGAACACTATGGGCATTCCTTCAGGTTTTTACAGACCATTCAGAAAGCTGATTACACACTGAACTTGATCTTTGTCCTGCATGGGGAAGGAGGCTATACTGACCAGATTCTTCCTCCTCTAAAGGTGAGCCACCACCCTAAAGATCAACTTAGGGGCAAAAAAATTAGGATGAAAAGTTTAAAATGTATTTGCATTTGCAGGTCCATTTTACAGCTCGGTAATATCCAAACACAAGTAAAAGACAAGAAAACAACCTAGGTCTCAAACTTCAGTACATTAATATACACCCTTTATGTTTCTCATTTCACTTTTACATACTTGGAACACCAACCAAAACAGTTTTCCATCAGTAACATACAAATGAATTTCTCTGAATATCTGGCCTCAAAGTGTGTGTTTATATTTTAAGTTTGAAACTCAAGAAAAGATAAGCAATACTTTACTCAGAACAAATTGGGGGGAAATAAATCTTGTAGATGTGCACTCAATCATTACAGAAATAAATTCCAAGTAAAATGGATAATCTAAAAATGTAACCTCGTGTCTCAAAATATGGTAGCTGCTACACTTCAATTGTATTTAAGTTTCCTTTGGGTCCTGTCTGAACCCAATCATCAGACAAAAGCAAGATGCTCTCTAAAATGTGAGCCTACACTTCCCTCTTCATGAAGTCTACCATCCAGAGCAGATCACCACAGTGGAACTTTTGCACCAAGTTCTGCAGCTCTGCACTATGTAGTGTCGAGCCAGATTCACAATTTTCATTTTTAATACTGAAAGGGGTAAGTTTTTGGAGCATGCCCACAATTCCTTGCAAGGGGATACAACAAAGAACAGTACAGCAGCTGACACCACAGCCTGTCATACATGCAGCATTATTTGGCAGTGCTTTTCCAGTGCTCACTAATGTACGTTACTTTCCCTCCTCTCCATGCTTTTGTCAACAATTTTATAATTGAGCATTACATTGCAGGCTACCAGCAAGCAAATGAGACAATTTCTCCCAAATCTTCAAGTGCAAGTGAAAAACAAGACATCACACAGGCAAAAGAACAGGGGGAAAAAAGCATGAGCTGCCAGGAACACAGCCACATGGGTAAGAAAGCAGCTCAGATGAAAAGTGCAACTTCTGGGAAAAGGAACTTCAAAAAAAAATTTCATATTTACTTCATTTCTCCACAAGTGTAGCTATAAACAGAGGTGCAGTCTTACATAAAAGTGAGAGAGGCATATAAAGTTGCTACGTACACAAGTTAGTCGATGAGGCACTGAGAAACAGTCCTTAAGGATAAAATTGCCCTTTCCTTTGTTAACACACAAAATCTTGTAAACACACATCTTGTAAATGCACAAAAATCTCCAGCATGAGCAAGTGCTCACCAGTTACAACGTAACTTTACTAACTGAATGACTAAAACATTCCTTCCAGTGCATCCGCTTCCCTAACGATGCTATTCAAATGAAAATGTAACTTTAGAGAAGGCAAATTAGCGTCTGAACTTTTACTTCAGAGACTCAGCATCATCAGAAATGAGGAAACAGAAATGAATCACCAAGTGTATAGAAGGCTCAAGGAAAAAATTCCTCTGCTTAAACAAGGCTGGTAAGGAATCAGAAGTGTTTGAGGTCCTTAGTCTAAGCGACCAAAGTTGAGATAAGTAGTCTGAAGAACAAACATATGCAAATCAAATGCAAGACAAATACAGAAAAGCAGTTCATAGCAGCAAGATTTTTCCTAGCCAATATATTTTTTTCATAATTGCATGCAATTCATCTATTTTATCAGCAATTTTCAACAAATAATTTCTACCTTCAATAACCAGTGAGATCAAAGCAGCACCTACAAAATTAAGACTAGTGACTTGCTTTCAACTGTTGTTCAAAATAATATTAAAAAAAAAATTAGTATTTATGATCTAACCTTTGTACCACCTGGATCTACTAGCCAAGACTACAAGTCAATGCCATCTTCACAGTCTGACAGAGGAAATGAAGTTTCCCATAGTGGAGTTACAAGGAAGATTCCCTGATGGTTGAGATGCCAGATCTGCAGAGGGGAGCAGACTGCACTAGCTAAGAATTTGATTTTCAAAATAATAAAATTCTGGTATGTTCCTTCTTCCTGATAAGGGAATATTACAAAACAAACAAACACACACACAAACCCAAACCAAACTACTTTTAATCAGAACAGTAGAATTAAGAGCTACATTTATAATTGACTTGGAGCACAATCTCACATACAGCAAAACTTTTAACTCGACTAACCTTGGCACAGAAATTAATTTTATCTAGGTGGCAATTCTAGTTTAATCCCCTAAAATGCTAGTTTGGAATACAGCTGTTACAAGGAACATAACTAGCATTCAGGTGCAGTAACCTTGAGTTAGATATTAAGCTACTCTGCAGACCAGCCAGTATTACTACACTGCTCTGTGATTCATCTGGAAAACATAATGACATGGCAAAAGTGGTATTATCCAATCTACCAACATGCTACAAGATAGCAACAAGCACATCACTTCCCTGTAGTCATTAAACATCCAGATTACATTAAACAGTCAGATAAAAACGTTTGAGTTTAAGACTACACACAAGAGACCTGACAAAGAACTTTTACATTCTGAAGAGGATAACAAACAAACAAACAAAAACTACAACAACAACAACAACAGAGGCAACTAAAAGAAACAAAACATAACCCCCACTGCAAAGCATTATTGCTGGCATAGCTCCTCCTTTCCTTTTGACCTGCAGAGCAGGTCACAGTAAAATACATACTTTCTTACAAAGTCTCTCCTAAGAGAGAACCTGCTGCTTAGAAACACACCATTTCTCCTCTTCCTAGAGGAGGGGGGGGGGGGAAGGAAGAAATAAAAAGTCTTTTGCTCCACTCAGCTGAACCATGCTTAGAAGTCCTTATAACATAGGAACTTAAAAGCTCCAGAGCTTTGTTAACCTGGTGCAGAGTATTTTAACTCCTGGTCATGTAATTTTATCTTTAAAAGAATTACCAGCCCTGTGAATCACCTCAAACTATAAAATTAAGACCAGCCCTTACATACATCTTTCTCTGACTCAAGAGGGAGGAGCATTCCTCTTGAACACAAAGATCAACAACTTTGGATATCCAAGGCATTTGAACTCTGTGGTTCAACAATTCTGACTGGCACTGATTCTTGGGTTGCCTTTCAGGCAAAGGGAGTGGAAATACATACAGATAGAGTGGGACATATGCTTCTAAATGCTTACTGAAGCAAAGACCTGCTAATTATTTTGCAGGCTACTGAACAAGAGATGGCTGAAAGTACAGAATAACTTATTTATTAACAGAGATTTCTTTTAATTAAATATAAATCACAAAACAGTCAGGATTATGTTTAACTAAGAGAGTCCAACTAAAGACAATTCTTGATTTTTTAATCTGCAAACTGAATTTCATACATAGTAAACATTTCTCCACTGGCAATTCATTGCTGAAAAGGAGCCCAAAGCTCCCAGCCCCAACAGAGCTTATTTCACCCACTGTCAAGCACAAATTAACTCAACTAAAAAACACTAAGCAAAACACAGTGCCAAGGATGAGTGTCTAAAAGAGGATGATAACAAGTACAATAGCACCATTGAGTCACTTAGCAGAGAAACACCTGGAACACTGTGACAGGAAAAATACACTCTGCTATTACTCAAAGCACCTCTGGAATTTTGAATAGGCAATTCAAAGGTGGTATTTCTTCTTTTGCTTACTCTTCTCAAGCCATTTGACTAATACAACCTCAACTCTATCTTCATGGCAGAGGCAGGGGAGAAGAGGAAAAAATAATCTGTCACTGATACAGAACACATAACAGTTTCAATTTAATTACAGACTCTCCAAAACTGTGTTTTCCTATTGCATTATTTTCCAATATTATGACAAGTTTTTCCAATTCTCTCAAATCTAAACTTAAGCCTTTTTAAGTTTAAAATTTAACCTATGATTAATCAGTCTAGAGGATTTACTTCAGTTCTTAGATAAGCATAAAGCTGTTCAATTTAGGTCTGCTGTAGTGAATCTACAGACTCTCCCCTATATGCATTGAAATTACACATAGGCAGCTCTTCTAGTTTTTATTAAAGGTCAAAGATGATTTGAACTTTCTAGTAGTCACTGAGAAACACGACACATGTGACTAGTTGGAAGGCCACTCTAAGTAATTTAAGGGAACAAGGAATCATCAGGCTCTGGTCTCAGTGGAAAAGTCCTCTTCTACCATCCCAACATTTACTGTTAAAAAAAATCCAGTTGGATTAAAAAATCCACAAAAAAAAACCCCAAAATAATTTACTGTGGTGCTATCATATTGCATTAGTGTTATGTACCTCTAGTGTCTTACTTCTAATTACACTATCATATATGTTCAACCATATTATACCAGCAATCTATGGCACTTCCAATATTTGCTTTCACATGCATTCTCTTGCTCCTTATCTATCTTGTTCCCACTATGACAGGCACAATTAATTTATTTCCTAACAGACTGAGCTGATAGATGATGTTAAAAATCGTGGGAATGAAATTAAAACCTGGGAGAACACAATCTACATTACAGAAACCAGTCTGTTCAAAGAAGTGAACCATTAAAAACTCGAGGCATTATGTAAGCAGCAGAAAGGAATAAAAAGCTCTTCCTGCATTTTTTCCACCCTTCCCCCAAAGGCTCCACAATGTCAAACCAGACTTGCACAGAGCTGAAGCAGCTTAGGTAGTAAATTGGAATTATTTAACTTAGACAACTGAAGGGTAGAAACTTGAATTCACAGTTAGGCACATTTAAAAAAAAAAAAAAAAAAAAAAAAGAAAAGAAAATTGTCTCGTGATCACAATTTAACCATCTAGAAATCTCACTGAAAAGAGATGTCTAAAGTCTCCTTAGAAAGTGCACACACAGTCTCTACAGAAAAGAACCCTGACCAATATACCTACATTGCCTTTAGTGTTTCCAGAAAGATGAGCTGCTAGTTGCTATAGATACCTTTATACAGAAACAGGAGATAAAGAAGGAAAAGCAAGAACATCCTAATAATAATGATATTAAAAAAAATTATACTGGATTATAATGATACTGGATTTCCAGGCACTGCATTAAACATAAAAGATCTTTATTCTCATGAAAGATGAAATTCTTTATCACTGTTCATTTTAATCATGATCCACATTTTAAAAGAAAAACATGTTTTAGGACAAGATTCAAGAAACAACCAACCTATTTAATATGCACTAGATTTGTATTTTACCAACAATGGCATCAAGGAGCCTTTGAAGGACAGCAACATATTCATCATATTAAGTGCACAATGAAATGGCATGGAGATAATGGGGCAATGGAGATGGTTTTCTCCAGCACCACTTACCACATGTTGGCACTGCAAGTGTTTAATACAAAATGTTACTGGTTTTAAATGGTAAAGGTAATTTTCAGCTTGCCTCCATTATTCCCACAATGCTCTCCTGGGAGACTTCTGCCTGGGAGCTGCCTCCTAAATACAAGCTTGAACTAGGGCAGCTCTACAAAACAAGAATAATGATGACTGTATACCATCCTCAAAACACATGAAACAAATACTCCAAGTTAATACAGGCTGGTCAGTATAATTCTCAAGAAAGTGGTAGAAGTTGATAAAAGTTTCCAGGCAGTGACCAAGGAATCGATAGAGAAAGATCCGCATCTTCTGATCAAGCACATCTCTTAGGAAAGCATTGTCTTAGCTTAGCTTAAGGTCAACAGTGGGGAGCAGTCAAAGTAGGAAAGAACAGAAATCTTTCAAGTAACAACTACAAAATATTGAGAGTAAATCTAGTGTGAGTAAATCTACTGTGATGCTCTTCCAGCAGATAACAGGGTGCTGCTCCCCCATATGGGGGACCTACATATGTGAGGCTTCCAAGACTTGTCTGGAGAAAGCCTCAACTGCTTCTTCCCTGACAGGCAGTCTGTAGCAGACACCCACCAAAACACTGCCCACATAGGTCTGCCTGCAAATCCTGACTGTAACCTCTAAACCAGCTCTCCCTTCTTCCCAAACCAGAGCTCCAGGCATCCCTGCTGCTCTCTCGAGAACAAAAACTATTTGGCCTTTGTGCTCTCCCAACCTATCCGAAGTGTCTGTACTCAACAAATTTAGCACTCCAGCCCACTCCTGTGGCTGTGACCCCAATGAGACCGTAGCCCTGAAACTGCAGGGAGGCCTCAAATTCCTCCTGTTTATTGCCCATGCATATGCACAAGGACTTCAGGGAGGCCCCCCAAAAATGCATGAGAGCTCTCCCCACCGTACTGTCCTGCAGGCATTCCCATATTTATGTGCATAGACTTGAGGCGATTCCCTTCTGTCCCAACTGTTGACCATGAGGTATCTCCTGTCCATAGCATCTTAATCTCTTTGCTTGACAACCTGATGGACCACTTCCTCACTTGCTTCTTGGCCATCACCTCCCTCTTGTGTCATTCCCAGTTTAGAGCTCTCCTAGACACCTTCTATTCCAAATGCTTTGAAACCTTACTGCTTACCAAATACAAGCCAGGAGCATTATCTAAATATATATTAAAAACATTGTACTAAAATTCTATACCAGAACATAAACCCATGTATGTCTTTCACTGTTAGAATACTTCAAACCTGGTACATGCTCTTATCTTCTGCTCTCTAGATTAATTAGGTATTCACCATCTTGGAAGAAAAAAAAATAATTAAAAATAATAATAATAAAAAAATACTTGTACTTT
>JANHGN010005382.1:8847-27173 GCA_024605025.1 Megaceryle maxima | reverse complement strand
AATGCCAGCCTCGCTACAACCTCCTTTTAGGTAGCTGTAGAGAGCAATAAGGTCTCCTCTCAGTCTCCTCTTCTCTACACTAAACAACCCCAGTTCCCTCAGCCTCTCCTCAGGAGGCATGCTTTCCAGACCCCTCACCAGCTTCCTTGCCCTTCTCTGGACCCACTCCAGCACCTCAATGTCCTTCTTGTGCTGTGGTGCCCAAAACTGGACGCAGTACTCCAGGTCTCTCAGTACTCACAGTACTCGGTCTCATGAGTGCCGCGTACAGGGGCACGATCACCTCCCTACTCCTGCTGGTCACACCCTTTCTGATCCAGGCCTTTTCCTCATCCTTGGTAACGTTCCCCCTCACATTCAGTAAAGGGTGGAGATTCTCCCTGGTTCTTTTTTTGTTGTTTATGTATTTGTAAGAACACTTATCTCTTGCAGCAGTGGGTGGGCTCTAGCTGAGCCTTTGCCCCTTTAATGTTCTTTCTACACAACCTAAGTAAATCCCTATACTTGTCCTGAGTAGCCTGCCCCTTCTTCCAAAGGTGGTAGACTCTCCTGTTTCTCCTAAGTCCCAGCAAAAGCTCCCTGTTCATCCAGGCCGGTCATTTTCCCTGCCAGTTTGTCTTACGACACATGGGGACAGCCTGCTCCTGTGCCTTTCAGAGCTTCTTCTTGAAAAATGTCCAGCCTTCCTGGACCCCTCTGCCCTCTAGGACTGTACCCCAAGGGACTTTCTCAACCAGTGTTCTAAACAGGTTGAAGTCTGCTCTTCAGAAGCCCATGGTAATAGTTTTGCTGACCCCCCTTCTTACTTGACCAAGACTTGAGAACTCTATCATTTCATGGTCTCTAAGCCCAAGATGGCCTCCAACAACCACATCATCCAGCAGACCTTCTCCAGCTGTAAACAGTAAGTCCAGCAAGGCACCTCCCCTGGTGGGCTCACTTACTAGCTGAGCCAGGAAGTTATCTTCCACACACTCCAGGAATCTCCTAGACTGTTTCCTGTCTGCTGTGTTATTTTTCCAGCAGATGTCTGGTAAGTTGAGGTCCCCTACAAGAACAAGGTCTTTTGATTTTGTGGGTTCTGCCAGTTGTCTATAGAACAATTCATCAACCTCTTCATCCTGGTTGGGTGTTCTATAACAAACTCCCCAAAAGATATCTGCCTCATTGGCCTTCCTCAACTTTACCCATAAACATTTGACCAGTCCGTCACACTTGACCTCCATGTCAAAATCAAAACACTCCCTCACACAGAAAGCCACCCCACTACCCTTCCTATCTTGCCTAGATGTGGGCTTAAACCCTCTACTAGCTGTCAAAAATGCTATATCAAATGAGTTAGAGGTGACAAAACTTCCCATTTTATGTTCATTGTCATGGTATTTCTTTGAAAACATATCGCTCCTAGCATCTCACCACAAATGTATCCAAATCTCAGAGCATTACCTACCCAGTACTGAGCTCTGCACCTGAAGACTTGGATGAACAAGAGTCATGAGCACAGCACTGAGAAGAGTGCAAAGTTTAGGAAAGGAGACATAAGGATTCAGAATAAAAAAGAACAAGAATGACTTGTTTAGTCTAGGAAAGTCTGAGGTATGACACGATAACAGTCTCTCATTATGTAAAACGCAGCAAAGACGGTGGTGATCAATTGTTCTCCATGTCTGTGGAGGATAGAACAGGACGTAATTAATTTGCAACTGAACAGAATTAGATTAGATTAGATGTTCAAAAGAAATTTCTATCTGTAAGAAGTAGAATTTCACTACCTCAGGCAGTTACACAATCTCTCTACCAGGAGATTTTTCTTTTAAGAACAAGTTTGACAAAGTTCTGTCAGAATAGCCTAAGCGACTTGGTCCTCCCCTGAGCTGCAGGATGGTCTAGAGAACTTCTCAAGAGTCCAACACTCTCATGATCTCTTTCAGTTATGCTCTCAATGAAGTCCTAGCCTGCCTTCCAGGAAACCCCCTGAAGTACCCAAAACTATACCTCCCCTGAAGCATGGGGAGTTCTCCACAGTAGGCAGAAAGTTTAGTATTGTCATACTCCAAACCCAAATGTTTTAGTACCTCTCTCCAAACCCATGTCATGACATTTCTGTCTACTTTATCTTACTCTAAGGAGTACAATTTTCAGATACAATACAAAGGATCACCTTGCCACCTAAAAAAAAAAAAATGTCCAACACAGAATGTGAAGATAAATTGGATTTATCTGCAGCATGCTTTAAGCGTAAATTTTGCATGACTGGAAATAAAAGGATGTTTTAAAGAAGTGCCTATTCCTTCCTCACTAAATCATTGAACAAAAGTACCTTAGACCCCAAGAAGATTGAACTGAAGAGAATGAAGGATTGCAATTCTCGTATACATTTGCAACTTTTTCTTGCACAGATTTAACTGGTGACATGCACAAGAGACTCCAGACATACTGCAGCTGCCGTTCAAAGTTTTATCACACTTGCATGCATTTGACTGCTGCTCTGAAGTGCCATTCACCAACACACCAGCACTGGTGAAGACTTTTCTCCAGATTTTTAAAAACTCTCCTTATCTGTCTCTGAACAAAGAGCATCTCAAGTTGCCAAGGTAACATTACATGCTACGTTTCTAAATCAGAAGACTATTTTTAAGTCTCTTCTGGTAAGTCAATGCTCTTAAGTCTACAAGACCACACAAAGCCACAAGCTCTCAGATTTTGCCCCTCCATGCTCTGCTATTTTTGAACCCACTTCTATACCCATGAATAAAAGCACCATATCCACCTTTCCTACATTCTGAGTCTCCTCTGTTCTTCCAAGACACAATCAAATATTTTATATGCATTAGACAACACAACCCACAAGAATATATTAATGTTTACAACTTCATTTTGATCATACCTTAACCTTTTCTTAATTGTTTTTTTATGCAGACATTTGTGGTCAGTGTTTCAGATTTGGGGGATGACAGCTCTAAGACCACAGGTATACCTAAACTAAAAGAAAGCACAATAAACAAAAACATTACATTGAAGTGTTTATATAAAACAAAAGAGGAAACACTACCCTGTAATCCTGCCACAAAGGTATCTTACTTCTCATAACCATCTACTCCACTAGTTCTTTCCCATAATGCTTTAAATGCAAGCGAACAAGTGTCATCATTGCATCTCTCACAGAATGTTCTCTGAAAAGTTCCAGGCTCACATATGAATAATTGTGTCCTGATTTACGACGAGTGTCGACAATGACACCTCACAGCCTGGGAGGGCTACACTTCTGACCAACTCAGTTTTGCCTTGGCTTAGAGGTATTCTGCCTCTCTGTGAAATAGCTGCTTGTAATGAATAGCCACAGATGAGAGCTCCTGCCTTGTTTCTGCACACATCAGATACTATTTCTGTAAAACTGGAAGTAGACACTCACAGAAAAAAACCACTTGTTTTTCTTTGCCTCCCTTGTTGCACCCTCTGTTGCCCCACTACTAGTTCCAGGTGGTGAGTCAAGCAAAATAGTCCATAGGACATAAGCAGAAAGAAATAAAGATGGAGAGACAGATCACCTCTACAAAACAATTTCTGTATCCCTCAGGCTTCTAACTTTAGTTTTTAATTTTCAGCCCTAGTTCAATTCAGTTATTTTTTATTTATCATATAAGCAAGAAACTCCTTCAACCAACTCTACCATTCCCAGTCAATCAGATACAATGCAGCTGACTGCACTTTGAAAACCAAGTGTCCTACTCTTGATAGGGCTAAAGATTTCACCCTGTCATTTTTACTTACATTTGTTGAAACCAATATTGTACAAACTGTGTGAAATGGCTGTAAAAACCAAGTCTGGCTACTGTGACCTTGTCTGCTCAGTCTCCCACTTGCATCAATATCAAGTTAAATTGAACTAGTAACAATTTTCCTGTAAAAGTTGACAGTGCTGTAGACAATGCTTCTGAGTGTTTCCAGGCCTAATGGGTAAAATGTTATTCTCCTTGCAATAATTAGGGGTTCTGTAGTACTCTGAGGAAAATTACCGTGGACAATACGTAAACACTTCAATGCTGCGATCACATGATGATTGGTGCAATGACTTTTGAGTGAAAACATTCAATGACACAATAGAATGGCTGACAAAACTCACATACTTTTCTACCCATCTTGTACGCTACTGGGAAGTTACAGGAATCTGGAAGGAACTGCCATCCCTAAAATAACCTTCATAACTAATTGATTGTGCTGCAGAACCAAAAAACAGAAGCAGTCGTTCCCTGTGACTGACTGTCCAAGTCTACAGACAAGCTGGCATGTAGGGGAGAGAGGGAAGGAGATAATGAACTATGGTGTAAGATCTTAGGAAATTTTCAGTGATATTAATACCTGACAAGTAAGACAGTTCTGATCTTATCACATCTGTCAGGCTCAGGTATTTTGCAACCAACTCAGAATTCACTGGTATGTTCCTACCAGCAACATGCCAACATCTTCAAGAGGCCTCAGGCTGAAGGTTTGGGGAAGAAATGATACTCTGCAGGTGACAAAGATGTAGTGCACGCAAGTGACACACAGGGAATCTCAGTGGTCTGCTGTGTCTGGACTGGGACTGCATTGAGCATGCTTCTGGTATCTACCCCCTGTAAGACAGACTCATCTACCCATCCTGAACCAGGTAGAGATAGAGATTTCTCTGGTGTCATCCCCGAGATGTACACCTAGCCCAGATGACAACCACCTCTGAACTGTCCTACAGTTGCCTAAGGCACTGCATCAGCCTCTGCTAAATGAAAAACATAGTTGTTAAAGGCCTGGAAGTTAAGAAGCTGCATGCACTGCAACAAATTCAGTTATACTGCTGAAAGGTCTCTTCAGGTTCACCTTGGTGGATAAAAATCCAAGATGTTAGTTGGGATAAGAGGAGTTGAGGAAATAAACTGTGTATATTAAAAAGACATCACCTATTTAAAATGATGGTTCTAATTTTGGCTTTCAGTACAGGGCTTGGATCAATATATTTTTCATTTTGAAGATAGAACACACCAAATATCTAGTGACAGCATATAGGCATTTAAACTCTTTATTCTAGGTATCTGAATCTTGCTTCTACTCCCATTAGTTTGCTCAGCCCATGGCTCCAATTTGGGCCTGAAAAAAGATCATGGAATTTCCAATCTTCAATACAAGCTGGATTCCTCTCTGAAAATGTTCTTATTTCCAGCACTGTTTGTAATACCTCAAGCCCTTCTGAATCTTGTAAAATTCCCCAGAGCTTTCTCATTCTAGGAATTTGCTTTTTTTAAAACTCTTCAAGTGGGTTTTTTTTGTACAACAAAAATATCTGCTGAAGTGAACTATTACCATGTAAATCCCCTTTGGCTCAAACATGATTTTTTTCCAAGCTGAATAGAGAATACAGAGGGAGAGGGGGAAATGCAGCAGGATTATTAGGAGATGTAAAGCAAACAAGCAGGACTTTGACATCCAATGAATTTACAAATATTTTTCCCCTTCTCCCTAAAACCTCTAGGATTACAGAAATCAAATACAAATGCTTACCTGTTGCTGTAGCCAAATGACCTATTAGAAAGACAGCAAGGGCAGAAAAGGATGTAAATCTTATTAAGAGGCTGAGATCTTGGAGTTATTTGTCATTCCCCCACATCATGGAAGGAGGAGATGGAAACAACTCCAGACAGGGGCCTTAATGTCCAGGAGAATTTACAGTGCCTAGTAGCTCCTAGAGAGCTCAAAGGGAGACCAGGTTGTGGTTCTTCCTGTCCAACCTCTGTTTTTTGCCCACCGAAGGATTTATTGAACTCCTTTTGTCCTAATTTATTCGCATTTATCTTGACACATAGCAGCAAGGGAAAAAAAGAAAAAAAACAAAAAAACCCAACTGCTAGTAAGCTGGAATAAATAACAGCCTCTCCTTCCAGTTATTTCCCTTGAATTATTATGCAACATCATTCACACTGCCTGAGGAATGAAATGGAACCAAGAATTTTCTCAAGAGCTGTGATCACTTCTTCCATAGCTGACTGTGGTCTCCAAACTAGGTATTGTTGCTTATTTTGCATACCCATCAGTGATCATACCTATCATCTCACTTTGCTGCTAACATATAAAGTTCCTGTCACTCACAGAATATGCCTGGCCTCTCTCACATTAAACAGGTACCTGAAGTTCATGCCAATTTCTGTATCCAGCCCTTGTTTGCTGCAGGATGAAGTGACCTGTCACCTTTCACCTTGAGCTAAGATAGTGTTCAGGTTCGCAGAGGTTAAATGTTTTCTTAGTTCTCCTTTAACATCTCATTTGCTTGCTCTATAAACAGCCCCACAGGAAGGAAAATGAAAGTGTAGTATTGCTGCAAACTATCATCAAAAAGGACCAAATTTCCTCCCACCTCATCCTGCTATATAGAAGTATAATTGCACTTATGAGAGCAGAGCTATTCCCAGTTCTCTGAGTACCTGTGTGCATGCATGTGAGAGAATATACATGTACAATCAGCTCTTAGACCTTTCCAACTGCAGCACTTAATGCTGTACAAAATATCCCATGTGTACCTCATGTTTGGTGTCTTCTAGCGGTAAGGAAACCTTTCATACTCAGCTTCCTCTGGCCCTGCTTTCCTCAGTGGGACACAATCCTCATTTGACAAAAGCAGATAAGCCCCAAGGTCGCTGGATATCTGGCAGGTTAGTAATTACATTGGCCTCTAGTTTAGCATCTCCCCTCTTATAGCTGAGAGGGAGATGTGAACAAATCATGGTGTTGCATGATCACCATGGAAATGAGGAATGAGCACCTCTTGTGATGAAGACAAGTGACTGGTGAGAGGGTTCTGTTCCCCCTCCCCCTTATTGGTCTGCATCTGAAACCTTGGAATCTGAAACAAGTCAGGGATGTTAAATAGATGCAATAGCAACAGCTCAGAGCAGCTGTATAAAGACCAGTTTACATCCCCTCACAAAAGGTGTTCACAAGTACTCGAAATCTCATACTAGCTTAAAGCCATAAATAATACTTTTGGTTCCCAGGTCAGCTCTAGGCAGGGAGAGCAAAGGAGGCTGTATGGCAGCAACGCTTCTGATACTTTTGAGCTGATTCTTTTCCAAATGTAATTTCATGTTCTCAGTATGGTGCAGCATAAGGTGCAAGCAGGTGTTCACAACCCACATGTCAGTAAGAGCTCTCATGTGGGGGCAGGTAACACTGTCATGTTATTTAACTGGAAAATGTTTAAGTAACAACAAATAGTAATGGAAAATTGGAAAAGTACAATGGCTTGCATGTTGGTTTTTTTTTTTTGTGCCCTGATATTCCATATATTTCCTCCCCTTCTCCCACCCAGTAATGGGAATATTCCACTTCTTCCTCTTCACAATCAATAGAAATGTTCAGCGTGCAGACAGATCACCTTCATTACTGACAGCTGAAGCTGTGTACTTCTACAGATAATGTCCAGTGCTGCAGCACTCCTGTTTCAAGAAGAAGCTGAACTCCTCTGTGCTAGATACTGTAATATGACCACAGTAAGATACTAAGGTCTGCCTCACAAAGCTTTAAGATGACAAGACAGTAGTAAGATGAAAGGGAAGAACAGTTTATTTTTTTTTACTTTCCTTATTCAAGGGACAACTTCCAAGGTCTCACATAAAGTACCTGCCTGCAATAGAAACAAAACGCTTGTAATGAACCCTACTGGCCTTCTATTGCCTTAGTTATATAATTAGCATCCCTCTGTAATGGAGCTATTACTAACACATTGTTCAACACACAAAATCTAAATGAATGGAAGTACCACATGCTACCACACTAGAAGGTGCATGCCCTTCAGCAGCAGCTTATTACTAGCAACAGTGTCATTTCAGTAATGTAGACCCCTATGTTTAATAATTCAACTTGACAGAAAGCAAATGAAATTTCCCACAAGAATACCATTCTTTGATGTCCTTGGTTTTGCTTGTATGGAGACATACTGAATCCTGCCTGTAGGAAAGGCTTCTACAGCTTCCCTTCCTCGAGCTTCCTGTATCAATGGACTGTCATCTAACTTGCCCAGCCACTAAGTCTTGGAGAATTTTCCTGGTCCTTTGTCATCAAGATCTACAGATCTCCCTTTGCATTCTGAAAGTCTTCCATTTCCACCATTCTGTGTCTTTTAACCTCTTGGTGTAGCTCTCAACTACATGAAGTCATAATACCTGAACAGCACCTAGAATCTGAACCTTCCAGGTTGCTTGAAGTGAGTACATACTATTGTAAACTAAGGAATAAATACCCTCAGGTTGAAGTTGTGCCACATAAAATGCTATACAAGCACCTTAAAACACATCACAGAACCACAGAACAGGTAGCTTACAGTGCCATAGGTATTCTATATTCTACATAGATATGCATTACCTGAAGATGCAAACAATTCCTAAGGTGAAAGGAGACCTTAGATAAAGGCTACACGTAAGATATTTCATTTTTATGTTTCAATGCATCCAGAAGAAGAATGAGTACATCTTGTCTTCATCACACAACACAGACTTTTAAGAGGCAAAAATAAGCATCAGTAAATTAGCAGCTGACACATCTGCAGGGATGGACCTCAAGTTTCATTTCTTTGAAAACATATGCCTTTGCACTTGCACTGAAGTGTAAGCTCTAATAATGCAACACTACACAGCTTAGATGCTCATCTCAGCCATGTAGCCTCTGCACACACAAAGCCACGTAATTACAATATATTATGTAGATATATCAGCTCTGTGTCTCTGAAGCAACTATTGAAGGAAACTAATACATTTAAGTAATTATGGCAAAAATATTGTTCAACAAGTGTGTGCATGTTATAAGACAACTGCATTAATCTATTCACTTTTAGCAAATTCACCATCTAGTGCATTTCCTGGCAAGAAACTTCATATAAAATGTGACTTTAAGAGAAAAAATATACATATATAGTAATTAAAAACCATATTAGGAAAATGTAATATCCCCTACTAAGTGCTGCGTCACAGAGTGACCTAGGGCTCCAGCCATGGCTAGCAGATGTAATAAGACACATAATGAACTGATGGAAAACATGCTTGTTAAAGATTATTCAAAACCCAGAAATGTCTTTATGTTATCTAGCACGTAATTCTGAATGACAACTAACTCTGAGGAAATCTTAAACTTGTCAAATCAATTCTTCTCCTCCAGTGGTAAACACAACTCCAAAATTAAACAGGCAACAGTGACAGGCATGGAGAGGTCAGCATACAACCAGACATCTCTCTCTAAAAGGCAGACTCCTCCCAAGCCTTCCCAGCTTTCTGAAATGAAGTAGTAACTACAAAATCATATTTAGGAGCATATTGAAGGTCCACTGAAAGCTATCAGAATTTGTCTCAGCTCAAACAGGCTTAAAACTCAGGCGCTGATTAACTTTCAAGCTGTTGGGACTCTGCAACGGACAGGTATTTTCTCTGGTTTGTGACTGGATCATCAGTATCGGAACAGCTTTTGTCACACCACTGCTTAAGCTGATTTAAATGTACCAGCATGGTATAGTAGTAGAAGGAGGAGCATAACAATTCAAGGAATAACTCTGAAAGAGTAGCAGGGACTTTGCCCTGCTGCCATATTTTCAAAGAGGAAAGAAGGAAACAATCAACAAGAGAAAGACAAATTCATCCCAATCGTATTAACTGTTTGCTGCTGCTAACTTTATAATGCATCTTATTCACCTTCTGAGACATGCCTGTACTACTCTTAAAATACATGGACACAGCTGAACTTGTGTCCCAAAGAGCTTCTAAAAGAAAGCGGATATATTGTACCTTTGTGTAGGAAGACTGCACAAGCTCCCATATTACTCAAGGCAAACTCTCATTGGCCTGCTGAAAACAGGACAATTACTAAAGCATTCACACCATCAGCAGCCTCCTATTTCACTGATGCTCAAGCATCAGTTGTGCTAGAGTTCAGAGATGAGTGATAATGGATCTATTCCAGTGTGGCCCAGACAGCAAGGTCTGAGCAAATCTCTTTTTCCTACATTTTCTATTTAGGAGTCTCCCACAACCTCCCCACTCTGGAGACTTTCAGCTTCTCCATAGTTACACATCCAGCAACACCAGGATGGAGAGCACTGAGGTGCAGGGATCCACACTATTTGGTTTGTCTTATGCTATTAGGCTGCATCTGCTTCTGCCATAAAAGAACAACTGGATTCACTACAAATGCCTAAATGTTATTGTTTCTTTGTTTTACCTTAGGGTAAAATACTCATTTTCTGAGGAAGAAGTCAGCAGTAATACTGTAATATGCACTTGCACTAGCAGTCACCACATTGTTCTAACAGGAATCATAGTAACCTGAGAAAAAAGAGAGTCCCAAAGAATGACAGTTACACCAGCATCCTCAAGTACCCATCAGAAAGGTTTGGCACAGTGTGGTAAGCAGCTTGACAAACTCCAAGGGGACAACTGGAGGAGCTGATGCACAATTCAGGTCTCCTAGTGCTACAGTCTTTCTGTGCTTTAGCTACTATACAAAGCTGAAGTCCAGAAAAATGCTAGTAAGGCCAGGACCCACTTAAAAGAAAGGGTAGGGATGGCAGCAAGTCCAAAACCACCTCCACCTAGCCCTAACTCAGCATTCTTCTAATGCACACCCCCTTGCTCTACATGTAGTGGAGAAAGCTGAGGTGGATCATAACCAGGCCCTTTTCTCTCTATTTTTGCCTGTGAGTTGTTTTAATATGCACTAAGCAACCACTCTCTTTGCAATTCATTTTCCTGCTTGCTCCCAGCAATGCCCTGTCGTTTGGACACTTGGATGCACTACTGTCTACAAACGGCTTGCCAGCAGCACCCACACAAGCAGAACCATTTCCAAACCTCAAAAGATTGACCCAGAGACAATTTTTCTTTAAATTGACATTTTAATAGAGCACTAGAAGCAGGAATGTTATTTGGAGTGCCTTACTTCCATCTTCATGTAGCTTGTGGATTTAAAGGGACAAGAGAATATGTAAAACCCCCTTATAGGCTAATCTCATCACTTACATTTTCTGATTGTCATTTGCTAGCTCAGGTTGAGATGCTTACATTTATTCAGTCCTTCTCACTGGACTTAATTAAGCTGTAGAAGTTATAAATAACCAGAGTCTCATTAAAAATTAAAGTCCATTAAAAAAAATCTGGACTATTCATATTATTGCATGAAAATCCACTGTATGTTTTTCTTTTTTAATGAGAAAATATGCAGATTAAGCCACTCAAGAGTCTTCCTTCTCTGCAGCTTTGATTATAATTTTTAAAGTGTAAAACTAAAAGAGTTTTGAAGCCAGAGGAACTTCTCTACTACCCCAAAACTGCTTTTGATTCCCTTTGGAAAAAAAAAAAAAAAAAGACAGTTTCAGAACTATTTTTTCCCTAATCTCTTCATCACAAAAATAATGATCTTCTCTTGGATTTAAACATCACTTTGTAGTATTTTCAACCTACACAGTTCTCAGTTGTGCTACTGCATGAAGTCTCATAACAGGAGAGAAATAGCTTGCTACAGCGAAAGAAATTAATCTCCTTCTACTACTCTAGTTGAGCACCTTAACAAAACCTACACGGCACAAGTTTAGAGAGAACATCAGACTTCAGTTCCCATAATGATCCTAGGGGAATAACTACAATAATACAGGATTTATATTTTGAAGCAATCCTTTTGAATCTCAATTCATGTGACAAATTATTGTCAATATAGAATAAATTATGAAGCATCCCCTAAAATAATTAGTATTCATAATATTAACATTGTTTTCTATTTTTCCCTCTGAATTTTGACATCAGGGCTGAGGCTATAAATACGTAATATTTGCTTTTCTGCAACCAGAGCAGCAGACAACTGCTTCTTATTTTGCATATTTTAAAAAATAAAGCAGAAGTTCTCACAAATACATTTCAGCTGTTGGAGTCTTTCAGGGCAGAAAGATGGTCACAAGTCTCATCATAAATTCATGGTATGGCAACATGATGCCAGCAGAAAGCATGCTGCTTGACAGACACTGCTTCCTAGGAAAATGGAGACTTGTATTTGGCATCATCAGAGATGCTTCTGAGACACTCCCTTAGGGTAGAAAACTGCCTCTAAAGGGGTGGTGAAAATACAGGAATCTGGACACTACATTTTTCTTGGTAAGCTATTTTTCACCCTCTAGGTCTGAGCCAATGCAGAAGGAGCAGCACTTACTTCACCAGACAACAGCAGGGCCAGATTTTGCCAGAAGCGAAAACCAATACAGCGAGGAAGAAAACGATCCATCTTTCCCCAGGCTTCCTTGCAACTTCTCTCAAACCAGGCTCCCAGGGACAGAAATACCAATATAATCTTTGGTCCCTTAAATGTAAAGACTATCTACCCAAGTGTCACGGGGAGAAAGAGCATTCCAGCCATTTCAAGAGTTGGTGATAATTCTTGCTCCCAGACTATTTGTAATGATGCCTCATTTTCTTCTGATTCCGTATAACTTCTCTATTATCTGCTGGCATTACAGCTGCTGCTTTCTCGTTGTCTCCGATGAGACTGTGCAGGGACTTTTTAAACCCAGTGCCCAACAAGAGTTTAAGGGGGGACTGGCAGAAAAAGGACTATAGATTGTTCTTAAATTGCAGCTGCAAAGTCCTACCCAGTGGCTTTGTAACTGCCACCAGTATTAGTGGTAATAGAAGAGATGCCTACAATTGGCCCTCTCAGGCAAGCTATGTGTAACATATTCCCTATAATAAGAAGCTCTGCTTTGAACTGAGGCATCAGCCTTAATAAGCTATGCTACTCCTACTGCTGCTGCTAAGAGGTTGTTCGGACAGTTCATTAAACACCATTTTTTCCAGGGTTTGAAATCTAGCAGTACTAAATATATTTGCTGTGAAAATGACAGGCTCAGCACCACATCTGGGGAAGAACTGTTGGAGAGAGAATTTCATTTCATTAAAATTTTGGGTTTTTTGTTTTATCAGGTTTTCTATTTTTTAATAGTGCACCTAGTTGGATAAGGCAGTCCTCCTGTCAAAGCAGCCCACAAAACTGCTTACTGCACAACACTACTGAAATGCAGTCGCTTCCACAGCAGCAACTGGTTAGCTGGGAAAGCACCAAAGAGTTGGGCTAAAGAAAGAAAAGTGAAGCTACGGGCAATGTAACAGAACCTACCACTCTTTCCATGTGGATTGCGACAGTATGATTATTTTTATGCCCATGCTGGGTAGATGGGCCCTGTTAGGCTTTCAGGTCTTTTCAGAACAAATAGCCTCAACCTATATTGCAGGAGCCTGACAGCAGGCTGCTGGAAGGGGGTGATGATACCTATGCTAGATAGGACTAAAGTGGGTGCCCTGCAGAGAGCACTTCAGTCTCCCTGAAAATGGCCCATAAATGATCTGTGAACTGCACATAGCTGGGCTGAAATTCCAGAGGAGTGAAAAAGCCCCTGGACAGACACACCAGGAAGAAGATGAGTAGGAAGAGGGTGATGGCAGGTATAGAAACAAAGGAGGAGACCAGGATGTTCCAACTGTGGCTTACATGTGTCACCTTGACAGCAATCCTTAGGAGAAAGTGCAGACCACTATGTCATTCTCTCCAGATCACATTAACCCTTCAGAAAGAAGGGGGGTGTGTGTGTTGGGGGGGGGGGGGTGGATGATTCAGTAACTCTCACAATCTGTTTCAGGCTCTAAAGAGAAGCAGATGCTGTTTCCTCTCTCTCCTTCCTCATCTCCTTCCCTTTTAAAATCAAGGAGCCCTACAAATCATTCTCTCCATGCAGAACAAACAGTTCATTACTGTTTGCCTTTATGAGAGTGGGCGAGTAGATTTTGTACCTTGTCTGATCAACATTTGTGCCAATTTTTCCAAGGCTGCCTTGCTAGAGCAGATGCAGTAACATTTTATTATGCAACACTGAATCCAAAGGGATACTTCGCATGCACTGAATCAGCATCGGCACAAATCCCCAGGCTAGTTGCTGTGAAGGCTGCACTGTTTCTGCAACAGCCCTTGCAATCTCCTTAGTCAAGAAGCGGATGAGGGCTCTAGTGATGAGGGATACATAACCAAAGAGGTAAATATATTACGTCCAGCTTGGATCCCAACACCTTCGTTTTCCTTTGATTTAGCTTCCCCACCCACAAAGAGCAAATGGAAACATCAGCAACAGCTCCTGGGCTTCCCTTGTAGATTGCAAGTACATACAGCTTCTCAGAGGGGAATGACAGAGAAATGGATAGACCTGCCTTAGTACAAGCTTTAAGTAATCAGCATATTGTGACCATGCAAGCAGGGTCTAAAATGGCTCCAGTGGGAAATGGAGGGGAAGACTAAAGAGGAGAAAGGAAACAGAGATGTGAAAAGGAGCAGAAAAGAGGGGAAATGAAATAACAGGAAAACGAAAGCAAAAGTTTTGTAATGTTGGTTCCACCAGCTCTTTGGCAGGGGTTCTACAAACCCTGATGCACTGCTCAGCCTGGCCATTTCCAAAGATGGATTAGCAAATTAATGTAAGCAGAGCATAAAGTTGCTGACTGTGGTGGCGTTGAGTCACCTTGGGCCTCATCAGCATTGCTAAACATTGCCCGTAACCTTTCCATTATCACTGAGGGTCTGCACAGCACCAGGACCCAACTGCTCCAATAATTTCAATTACTTTCCCTGACAAATTTTATGTTTCATGTATTTTACTGGCCTGATAATTATGATTTCTCTCATTTCTCGCTATCGAGCTTAATGGGTTCCAGCACGAGTGTACGGTTTCAGAAATGAAGTTCCACTTGAATTCACAAGTTATTATCTACTTTCGCTAATGGAATTGGAAAAAAGAGAAAGAGTGGGAAAGAGATAAAGGATGAGTAGAGAAGGGAGAGCAGAGAGGGAGAGACAGATGCATATACAAAAAAGACTAAGGGAAAACATGTTGACAAAGGAAAAAACAAGAGAGAAAGAATAAAGACTGAGTTAAGACAAAGATGAAGCACTAGGAGGATGAAAAAACAAAAAGGATGTATGGGAGAATGAGATAAAGACTGAGACAGAGAGAGACAGACATGGAAAAATGGGTATACAAACAAGTGAGAAAGAGCTGTGTAAGGATCAGCACAAATGAGAGTGGAAAACCCAATAACATTAAGAGCATTAAAAATGTTTTCTTGCATCATGACTGCAGAGTTTATAGGCTATCTCAAACCTTGGACAGGCAGCAAAGATCTGCACCTTCTCCTACTGACCGCAGAGGAAATGATTAATATCCCCAAAATAATCTTGCTGGCAATGGTAGATCTCCCAATTAGAGCTAGCTGGGAATTAATCTTTTAAAGTGTGCTAAAGATCTCTAGGGGGGTGGGGGGAAGTGCAAAATGTGTTCCTTTTTCTATCATGGACCTGTCCTTCAAGAAGATTTAATCAAATTTCTTGCCTCTGCTGAACCGAAGTTGTCACTGCTCCTTCTTCTGATCAGCCCTGGAGCATCAGAAAAAGTATACAGAGTAAGCTGAAGCTATCCTCATTTGCACATCATCATCAGAGCTGTTTAAAAAAAGAACAACAAAAAAACCCCTAAATTTGCAATTAAGTGCCAAACCCAGTCATGGCCAAGCAGCAGTAACTGGTGTCTTCCTATGAAAACACCTACCTATATTCAAATAAAAGGCTCACATTCCTTCCTCCCCAACCTGTACATAGGCATTCAGCATGAAAATGTTGCCCTAGTGTCAGCAAAGAAAGAATTTACAGCAGAGATGTTAACAGAGGTGAGGGCAGGATTTGTCTTTCTGACTTCTTACTGTTGCCTAAAGTGGGTGAGTAAATCTATCAGGAAAACTTCTGAAGCTGAAAGACAGAAAAAAGAAAGATTTTTCTGTATGCTGCAGGGAAGTTGCTAAAAGAAAACAAGCACCCCTTATGTTGCTATTTTGACAGGAAAATGTTTTAAAGATTTAATGACCCAACTTTAGCCAGAGATGTTTATGGATATTATGTCCAACTCTCCTGCCCAAATCCAGAGGCACATGTACACAAATAACCTGGTTTGGAACACAGTGCTTATTCAGTAGGCAGACCATCTGCAACAGGGTTAATATCACTGGAGCACTGAGATGAAGAACATACATCCAGAGTGCCATCATATGCTGTCATTGTCATGGTTCACTGGTGGAAAGGTGTTGTTCTGAAAATCACTTACAAGCAAACCTTGAATGTCATGAGTTTATACATGGCCTTGAGTAGGACAGAAAAGTGAATACAGTGAGCTGAACTATAACAGGTAATAAATGCCTTAATCTAAAGATTTTCTTCTAGATCTTCAGGCAGGTGTGTGAGATAAGAATTGAAAATAGAAAATTGAGACTTCAGAATTTCTTCCCAGGTAAACATTCTAAAGATCCACTTTAGGTCAGTCTTCATTGCCCCCTGAGATATAAATCACTCAATACAGTTATCATGATAAAAAGTCCCACTAAAAAGAAACAATCAAAAAGACTGTATTCAAAAACATCTAAAAGAAAATCCTCAATTATACTTTAAAATCACTTTTAAAGAAAAAAAACTCTAATGGAAGAAATTGTAAAGGTAGTTTTTCTGACCATTCTGAATGTTCCTATGAATTAATTATTTCTGTTCTGTTGACAATACTTGAGATTTTTTCAGTAAACCTGCAGATTTATTATGTGTTTGATAACACCTGGTCAGGCAGTAGAAGAACATCTATGGCTTCACAACTTCTCCCTTAAACACCTCTAAAAGCAGCAAAGAATGAAATTTAAATCCTTGCAAGATCCTCAAGACTATCACCATTATCAAAGGAAAGGAAAATAAAAGAATAAAGGATAAGGTCTCTGCTGCTTGTAACATTTTTTCATAACATTTCTGGTATTTATGCCTCAAAGGGCACAAACAAGGTTTTAATCAGTTCTGTGTATCTAAAAAGCAAAAATATCCCCTGTATCTGAAGTGAACCTGTGGCCGTTTCACATGTATGACTCATTGATATGCCAAGGAAAGGTTACCTTCCTTGGAACCTCCTTGGTAGGGACCAGTGATATACCCAGTGATAGTCCAAGGAAGAGTATATCAAGATGGGACATCAGGCCCCTTGATGGAGGGATAGAGGATATATTGCTAAGGTGGTATTTCTTCCCTCAATATTTCTCCCTGAATGTAGTACAATCCTTCGTGCTCCCAGCAACACGACTGAGCCTCCCAAGAAGCTTGAAAAATATCACTTTAATTCTGTTTTTGAACTTTTCAATGGGCAAGCTTCTTATTCACAGGGGTTTAGGTCCATCCACAAATCTTCTTTACCCAGGAGCAAAAAAAGAGACAGTGATGCAACATTTTTTCTCATTACTCTTAATGTGCTCTTTGAAGCCCTGTAGAAACAAAATGGTTGCACCAACACTGATAATCTCTCAAGGTTTTTCTCTCATATTCTACACACTGATGTTGTGTATGGAAGCCAGACAGCCAAGAGAGGGCCCTTCACTCTATATTTTCTGTGTCTTGATCTACGTCCTGTCCTCCTCTGGCAATTTAAGAATAAGCCACAGTCGGAAATGAAGGATTCTGGCTAATTAAGACTGTAAATGTGGAAGAAGATGCTGAGATTACACAAGAGTTTACAATGCTGGAGATAGGGTGAGGTCACCATATGCACAAAAAGTAAACTGCACAGAGTTTCTTAGCCCACAATGCAAGATTGAAGACATGCAACCCTAGAGTTATGTAGTGACACAGGCTCAGCCAGAAAGACTCTGTAAATTCTCAAGAGTAGGCTTACTTGGTGGCAGTGACTCAAAAACTAAATACATCAAGACTAACATACCAAGTGGCAGCTTCTCAGAAGAGTTAATGATTTAGTGAAGTCCACATCAAGTACCTTGTTTGCAGCATCCACTGTATCCCAGGAACCCAGATCATCCCCAGTGAACAGAATAATTAACTCTGAATTTCTCAGCATCATAGGGAAAACTAAAGATTGTCATCCAATGGATGACAGCTGAGACCTTACCACTGCTGTCTCAAGACAGGGAAGAGTTCCCTGTAGGGTCAGGTTTGCAGTATCTGCAGGGAAGATGAGGAAGGCAGGGGCAATCCTGGTTCCAACCTCCAAAGTAATCACTACTGCACACATCCTTTCTTGATGCTGGTGGTGGCCATGCTCAGCAAAGTAGGCAGCTGGGGTTGTGGGTCTTGGGATGCTCCTGGCAATCTGCTGTGCTTGGTAATTCTGTTTAGTTTATGCCTGTGGGTAGTGTCAACAACCACATTCTGCCTAGATAAATACAGAGAGAGGGCTGGAACCACTTCCCAGACCTCAAAACAAA
>JANHGN010005381.1:2472-19055 GCA_024605025.1 Megaceryle maxima | reverse complement strand
CATTTGTCTATACCATGTTTTGCCAGTTTCTCTGGGAGAATGCTGTGGGAGACTGTGTCAAAGACCTTACTAAAGTCTAGGTAGACAACATCCACAGCCTTCCCCTCATTCAAAAGGCGAGTCACATGGTCATACAAAGAGATCAGGTTGGCTAAGCAAGACCTCCCTTTCATGTAAAGGTAGTTTGATTCTTCCTGAAAGGCTGAGAGGCTATGATTTGTTCCTGGCTCAGTTCTCAGCTGGCTAACAGTAGACAGGAAAATGCCTCCAGGTAATATAGTAGCTATTAGCTATTACTGGTGTTAATTAACATTAAAGTGAGAAAGTGAGGAATCACATTAGAACCACAAATGTTGCTGCCCATAACTGAAATCACATAAGCACTGGAAATTTTAAATGATCAGTTGTAGCATTTAAAATATTACCTGGTTTTGTTATAGACAGCTGCTCTTCCTTATTTCATATGTTGTTATTTTTCTGCTGTAATTGACCATACAGTCCCTGAGAGAAACCTCTGGATATGTAGGACATTTCACATCACTTAAATTTACATGTCATTGCTCAGAAAGGTTACTGGTGCTGGGCATTGTCTAATATGACTGGGACTTTAACAAGCACCACAGAAATGGGCAGGAGTAGAATTGTAGTTGTATTTGTGATGTTGGCATCCCACTTGTACACATAGGAAAAACAATTTAGTTGTAACCTCAGATGTGTATTTAAACGAGCGTGGTTGTGTGAGTACGAATCTCCCCTCACGCAGCTGCAGATTTCCAGTGTGGTCAAAGAGTCACATTGACAAAAGCACTGACGTGTCTGATTCCATGTGCTTCAATGGTGTCTCAGTACCTTTGTGGATCTAAGCTTCAGTAAAACCTCCTGGAAACTATCAAAACTGCACTAAAATGAGGAACTTCAAAAGGTACATTTCTGGTTTATTTACCAAGGCAAAAGAGCTGCCTAATAATGTATATTTTTTATTCTGTATTTTCAGCTGTTTGTGCTGAAGCAATGTAGCTCCTTTCTTCCCTCCTCTCTGGTATATTCTTGCTTTCCAGCTGCTATTTGATCTTTCCCAGTCTTGACTTGAAATTATTCCTTACAGAACCCCTCAGTGAGATGGTTTCAGCTCAGCCTCGTGTAGCATTTCGGCCGAGCCATTGTTCTATTGTCCTCCGCCTCTAGATCAGCTTTTACTGCTAAACAGCTTCTTTACAAACCTCAATGAAAGCTTCTCTCACACTTTTTGTCTGTGTTGAGAACAGACCAAAGGTTGAAGATAGTTTTAAATCCAGAGGCGTGTGGAGCCCTCTCTCCCCCTCCATGTTTCGGTGTTAGTTACTGCTTTGGCCTTCACCTGGTTTATTTTGCCAGCCAGAATGAGGCATACCCTCACCCAGCACAATGCAAACCTATTTAATTAAAAGCTATTCAAGCTCCTTTTTTTTTTTTTTTTTTGTTTGCTCCAACAAACTTCCATGTCAAGCAGCAGTCATATGACACCTTTCCAAACCCTGCAATCCAGAGCAGTAACCAGCAATACTAATTTAACTCACTTTTGGGTCTGAACCATCATGATAAAAATCCTCAGCTTGTTCCCAAGGCTGGGGAAAGGTCACTCGCCAAGGCTTTGATGGTACTTTATGACTTTTGCATGCTCTGGAATTCTTTCTAGAAGTGATACCAAGAACTATCTTTTATTTGGGGAGAGGCAAAAATGTCAGTACAGAGAGATTGGTAATTTATAGATATGAGTGCCCAGTCTGTGCTAGCAAATGGGGTATTTTCAGGATGTATATGACACCCAATCTTTGATATCTGCATGTAAGATGCCACTTGCCAGTATGTGTGAAGGATTTGCATTTATGTGTGGACTCATGCAAATCAACATAGGCTATTACATGCAGGAAGCACTTTGGAAATTATGTCGTTCCTGTCTTGCTTGAGGATTGTAGCATCAGCTGGAGTGTCCCTGCACACCCTGTGTGACTCCTCAGTGGCACTGTATCTGAGAAGGCTTTGAGTCTACCACACCTCTCCTAGAGCACCTTGGTAGTCCCTTGAGAGGAAACAGGGCTAGCTCAACCAAAACAATGAAAAGTAAAAGCTCCTACTGGAGGAGTTAATTCCACAGGGATCCTGGAGAAGGATGTCTTAATTAATCTTTGCCAAATCAAAGCTACTTGTGCTTTGGCTTGTGGGAGTTGTATTGCTGCTGCCTATTGCTGTGACAGCTCCCCCACCTGCTTCCATCTGCCTTTAAGTAGTATGGTAATAATATAATTTGTGTATGTTTGACATATTTGAGAAGGCTTGACTAAAGAAAGAACTTGGGTAAGCCACTTCTACATGATAAAATAAAGCTAAATTTATGGGGAGAGATCCCTGTGTCTAAGGTCTGTATCTGTTCATCATGAACACACCCATGAAATTCATGTGAATGAGTTGTAGGATCTTATCCAAATGTGCAGTTGACTATGGGGAACTGATAAAGGTTTAAGCAAGGCACATTGACAGTCCTATTTTATGCTGATGGCAAGGAGTCATCACTGTGCCTTTTCGATCACTCTTGCTTGTGGTCTTTGCTCATTAGACCTCCTGATTGTTCTCTGCTTTGGACAGCTGCTCCATTACTCTTTCCTGTTAATCCTCACTCTGAATCTGCCCAGAGGCTATTAAAAATATGCCTGAGGATGAAGATGCCTTGCTCTGTCAGGTAGTTAGAGAAACCTGCCCATCCAACAGACTAGGAAGATTTGCAGCCTCAAGTAACCCTCCTAACAGAGGTAGGTTTGAGTCCCCTCAGGCATGAGGGAAACACAACTGAGGTAGCTGCCTTCCTTGCTTTAAATATCAGGCTTAGGTATCTGGTGCTGTTGATGGGGCTCAAAAGCTATGAGGTAAATTCCAGTAAGAAAAGTCCACGAAGAGCTATTAACACAAAGATGGGGTTACAACCTCCCGATGGGAATTTCTTGAACAGAAAGCTTTGTTCTCTTGTCAGAAGTGGGAGAGCATAGCAGAGGAGTTATCCTATGTTCATCCTGTTCAGGAGATAAGAAAAGGGAATATGCTATCAGTTACTGTCACAGGGTACTGGACTAGATGGATGTTTGGTCTGACCTTGTAAAAATCTGTCTCTCTTATTATGAAAAACTAAGCCCTGTGTAGTTCTGTGGAAAGAATGGTGCTGGCTCTTAAGCTCAAGAGGGGATTCTAGGCACTGGAGTGTGCCTTGATGAAAGCATGTCCCAGCTCCCACAAAAATCTCATGCTTGTCCCCAGGACTTTCAGCTGAGCCCAGCACCTGAGCTTTGAGGAGCCCCAGCCTGCAACGGAGTCCAAAAACCAAAGCTCCTTTGTGAACCTAGGCTTTGCTAGCAGGCCAAAGGTCATGCAGCTTATTTGTGCCAGAGCAAGGACTCTTGACACAAAAGTACAGTAAGGTCTGCATTTGTCAGTGCTGATTTCTCTGTGGTTCAGACCTAGCAGGAACCTTTTGCAACTGCTGCAAGCTCTGTCTTTGCTATGTTTTATCTAAATGTGGCTGTGTTTTTGCATGTACTGATTTCTAGGCAGATAATATTTGCTAAATGCTTTTGAATTCCTCTGCATGGGAGCTGCATGAGCAGAAGGGATAGCTTTTTGCTCCTAGGGGTGAACAAGTACTTGGTAGGTGTTCCTGTGCTTGCACTAGAACATGAAGTATCTTTAAAATGCCTTATCATATTCAACATAAAAAAAAAACCACCACCACCCCCCAAAAAACCAAAACAAAACAAACCAACCAACCAACCAAAAACCAACCAATAATAAACAAAGCACAAAAAGCAGCTCCAGGCACATCAAGAGTGACATGACATGCTAGCTTTTACAGCAGTTAAACTGTCCAGTGGTCAAACAATAAAATATTCACAATTATACAGCAACAATGTCTTTCCTGCTGTAGGGAGGGACCAATGTGATAAGCTTTTTAACCACATCCTTTGGGAGGACCCTACATCCTCAGGGTATTCAGTCCCCTGAACCAGAAGATGGGGATGGAGAGCAGAATAATCCCGTTACAATCCAGAAGAAAGTGGTTAATGACCTGCTGTGCCACCTGGACATCCACAAGTCTATGGGGCCAGATAAAATCCACCAGATAGAACTGAGAGAGCTGGCGAAGGAGCTTGCCAAGCCACTCTCCATCATTTATCAGCAGTTCTGGTTAACAGGGGAGGCCCCGGACAACTGGAGGCTGGCCAATGTGGCGCCCATCTACAAGAAGGGCCAGAAGGAGGATCCAGGGAACTACAGGCCTGTCAGCCTGACTTCAGTACCAGGGACAATCACAGAGCAGTTCCTCTTGGGTGCGCTCACACAACAAGTGCAGGGCTATCAGGGGATCAAGCCAACATGGGTTCATGAAGGGCAGGTCCTGTTTGACCAACCTCATCTCCTTCTATGACCAGATCACCTGCCTAGTAGATGGGGGGAAAAGCTGTGGATGTTGTCTAACTGTATTTTAGTAAAGCGTTTGCCACAGTTCCCCACAGCATTCTGCCGGAGAAGTTGGTGGCTCATGGCTTAGACAAGTGTACTCCTCACTGGGTTAAAAGCTGTCTGGATGGCTGAGCCTGGAGAGTTGTGGTAAACAGAGTTAAATCCAGTTGGCAACCAGTCACAAGTGGTGTTCCTCAGGACTCAGTGCTGGGGCTGGTCCTGTTGTTATCTTTATCAATGATTTGGATGAAGGCATTGCACCCTCAGTAAGTTTGCAGATGACACAAAAATAAATGGGTTTTGGTCCGCTTGAGGGTAGGAAGGCTCTACATAGAGATCTGGACAGGCTGGATCAGTGGGCTAAGGTCAACTGTATGAGGTTTAGTAAGACCAAATGCCAGGTCCTGCACTTTGGTTGCAACAACCCCAGGCAACACTACAGGCTTGGAGAGGAGTAGTTGGAAAGCTGCACAGCAGAAAAAGATCTGGGGGTGTTGGTTGACAGCTGGCTTAATATGAGCCAGCAGTGTGCCCAGGTGGCCAAAAAGTCCAACAGCATCCTGGCTTTAATCAGAAATGGTGTGGCCAGCAGAAAGAAGGGAAGTCATTGTGCCCCTGTACTCAGCACTGGTGAGACCACACCATGAATATTGTGTTCAGTTTTGGGCACTACAGTACAAGAAAGACATTGAGGTACTGGTGCGGGTACAGAGGAGGGCAACAAAGCTGGTGAGGGGATTGGAGAACATGTCTTATGAGGAGAGGCTGAGGGAGCTGGAATTGTTTAGCCTGGGGAAGAGAAGGCTGAGAGGACACCTTATTGCCCTCTACAGCTGCCTGAAAGGAGGTTGTAGGGAGGCCAGTGTTGGCCTTTTCTCCCTAGTATCTAATGACAGGGCAAGAGGAAATGGTCTGAAGTTGTGGCAGGGGAGGTTTAGATTAGATACTAGATACTAGGAATAATTTCTTTACTGAAAGAGTAGTTAAGCACTTGGAACAGGCTGCCTGGCGAAGTGGTGGAGTCACTATCCCTGGAGGTTTTAAAAAAAAGTGTAGATGAGGCATTCTGTGACATGGTCTAGTGGTCATGGAGGTGTTGGGTAGAAGGTTGGACTTAATAAACTTGAAGGGCTTTCCCAGCCTTAAGGTTTCTATGATTCTATGATCCTCATCCTCCTTCGCAACAGAGACACCCCAGTCTGTCAGCAAAATGAGCTTTCCTTTTGCAGTAGATACACCTTTTATACTCCTGTACTCTTTCTGGTGACTCTCCAGATTTTAAACTTACCCACCAGGGGAAGTATTTTTTTTATCCTAGAGTGCCCTTGTAAAAGTTTAATCTGTGAGAAGAGTGAGAATTTTACCTGTACAACTCCAGCTGTGTAAGGCTGATTATTACATAGTCCCTTTTGTGTATACATAAAATTGCTTAACACTGATAATTTCCTGAGCTGGCACAGAGTAGCCTACCTTATAATTTATGTTCTTTTGCAACAGCCTCAGTCTCGTAGAGACAGGGTCTCTTTTTACACCACTATAATAAGCCCTAGGAAAAAAAAAAAAGCTTCTTTTGTCATAGGTACTTCAGGATCTGTTTAAACAATGGGAAAAAAAGTCCATATTGAGTTTCTTTTTAAGGGAACTAAAAGTTCCTCTGGAGCAGGAGCTATTGCAATTTCTATGACCAACTTCAAGGAGGGAGGTCAGACAACCTACTCTACACAAAAATCCCCTCCTTTTAGTAACTACCAAGATTTTAACTTGTATGAATTCTGAATTCAAGGCTCAATCTATTGGTCACACAAATTCTTTCTCACCCTCTGATCAGTTTGAAAACATGGAATTTACAAGCTTTATTTGTTGGGAGCTGACAATAGCTGCTGTTAATTGATTCTGATTTTCTGTCAGAAGTGATCCTGTTTGAAGGATTTAAGCTTTCCATAACACTTAAAGCTTTTGCTCTTTGATGCATCAGTCTTAACACTCACTTTGCCCTCTGAGACCCTGAGAGTCATGCTGAAATTGCAGATTGGTACTTCAAGGGAAAATACAACTGTGAGATGCCAAGAGGTTTTAGTCAGACTTTTAATTATGTTAAACATAAATATCCTAAAGCTTTATTCATTATGAACAGGGGTATAAATATTAGTTTTTATGTTTGCGTGCCTTCCTCTTGACACTGATGACCTGGCAAAGGACGCAGCTTTCAGAGGTTTTCTAAAGCTGTCCTCTATCCACAACTAATAATACACTGCAGGAAGAGTTTGATTTTGCTTAAATTTAAGAGTACTGTGTATAATAAAGCAGGAGTAAGATGGGCCTGTAATTTTATTAGATTTCTTGGGGAGGGAGAATTAATCTGATGTTCTTAACACTCATGAAAATTATGTCTGGGTGCTCAAGGCATTAAAAGGGACAAATGGTTCACTCTGCCAAAAGTGGTGGAGAGCTTTAAGAAATAGCACATAGGCCACTCTCCAGTTCATTGTATCAGCCTTGTTTTGACTTGAGACCAGAGCAATCTCAGTGAGCACCAAAATAGTTTTTAATCTCTGCTCCGTCGTTTTCCCTAGTAACTGAATTCACATCATGTGATTGTTGCTGTCTTCTGCTCAGCTGTATGTAGCTGCTAAGGTGTAGGTGAAAGGTCCTTCACTTTAATGCTCTCCAAATTCTGAATTTTCTCCATAAGGCTTTTTAATTTCCCATCTTCATATGTGAGAGGAGTTGACTCTTTCACATGCTAAGTAGCTCTGCTTTTTGCTGGCTTAGAAAAGCTGACCAATGGATGTCTCCTGCACTGTATTCACACACATGGCCAGCTCCACAGCAAGTGAGGCCTGCTTTGAAAATGTCCAAGAAGGCACCTGGAAGAGGGAGCCAGAAATCTGCAGGGAAAGGTCCTTATCTCTCCCACACAGAGCATGAGGAATACAGTTCATTCTTCTTGCATTTGCCATGAGTGCTGCAAATGCTTTTGGGATTGAACTGTAAATTGTGCCAGGGCTGAAAGGTTGAGGAGTAGGGTATAATGTGCTCTGTGTCGGTTACAGATGCACCAGGGTAACCTGCCAGAAAGGAACAAGGCATGATGGTATGTCTTCAGAAATGACATCCATAATAAAACAGGTTTGTGTGCAAATATTTATGCACGTTGTATGCTCTTTGATGGCCAAGTAGTCTGACTTAGTGTGGTCACAGAAAACATCCCAGTAACAAACTGGGGGTAGGGTTAATTCTCATTCTATGTTTTATAATTATTTGCATTATGAGCATGACTCAATTCCTAGTAACAAATTCTACATTGGCATTTTAAGTAGTAATGTACTAAAGTTGATCCCTATCCATTACTGGTAGGTGAAAGAACATTTAATTTCCCAATTGAGGAAAGCTGCTAAGGACAGAAATCTTTCTTATTGTCCTGTTGATACCGGATATACAGCAGAGTACACTGACAGTTCCTGCTGGTCTCAGCCACAGTAGAACAGTTCTGAGGGTTTTCTGGTTTTATTCTCCAAGTTTTATATGAAGATAAGTCTAGACTTCCTGCTACTTCTGGAAAACAGATAATTACTGGTATATATGCTGAGAGCTTTATTGTGTTTTTCAGACTGTGGCATCACCAAACTGTAGGACTATATGGTCAAACCAATGTTTTGTTGAGTGTGCAGCAACCACTGTATATATTTTAAAATGATACATCTTTGACTGCAGGATCCAGAGCTGTTATGTTTAAAGAAAGACATTTCCTTTTAATTCTAAGTGTGAAGACTGAGGCTTTAGGTATATAAAAGGCATGGGATTAAAAAGTTATGTCCTCCACAGCAGCAGGATCTGACAGAATGATTCCCTTCTTCCTTGGGAAATAAATTATTAAATTGGATAAGAAAATTAGTCCTGTCATGAATCAATAACAATTTAAAAGAAAAAAAAATCCAAAGGATAATAAATGGTCAATTTTCTGACTGCAGGAAGGGGCTATCAGTGAAAAAGCAGTGGAAGGTAAATTGACAAGACTATAGATTATTTAGAAGAGTCAGAGTTTCAATTATGATCTCAAGACTTGGCAAATCAAATGGCAGATGAAAGTCTAAGTCAGTACAGTAATGGATCCAGGGGAAACAATCCTTACAATGGTAAAATCTCCAGGATTTATTACTATTCAGTAAAGAGAGCTTGAAATTGTTGTGCTGGCTGTTTCAGCAAGAATGCCAGAAATGTAAATAAAATGTTAAAATTTATCAGTAAAGGAACAGAGAGCAAAACTGAAAGCTTCAATCTCCTGATGTGACCACAGTTTGGCTGTGAAGGCACTTTTGGTCCTTATTTCAGGGAAAATATGGTAGGGCTATAAGGGGTATAGAAAAAAGTGAAAAGATGATCATAGGTTTAGAAAAGTTCAGGAAGTTCAAGATGACAGATTTGCTTGGGAAAAGTGCAATAAAGACATAACACAGCTATACACAATCACAAACAGCAAAGAAAGGTGAGCAGGACACCATTATTTTCAACTCTATGCAAAAGCTTGAGAAAGCTGGTGTAAAGCAATTGGGAAGTATTCTTCACAGCCAGTTAATTAAGCTGTGGAACTCCTCGCCATACAGTATTGTGGAGGCAGAAAGTCCAAGTAGGTTGAAAAAAGTGTTAGAAATAAATTTGCAGATGAAAAAAATCCCCCAAACCTATTAAAAGCGAAGATATAGATTAAATCTATCTCAGGTAGTCCCCAGCTAGACTGTTAGGGCCTATAAGGATATACTGCAGGAAGTATAATTGTGCACTCGCTTTATTCTTACACTCCATTCCTAAACATCTACTACTAACTGGCACAGAGAAAAGCTACTGGCCTGGATGAACCTTTGCTCAGATCCAGTGTGACAGTGCTTGGGCACCATAAATGTGACTGACAGACAAATACACTGAAATTAAGTTTATGCATCAGCTAGTGCTGGAAGATACACGCTATCTTATGAGCGTCCCATAAAAAGTATATAAGTAATCTATCATTCTCTTGCAAATATATTGCAGTGAGCTATTATAAAAAGGCATGATGTTCTTGTTATCTACGCTCTATCCGGCTATCGGTGCTAACTCAGTACTGTTATATTGCCACAGATTATATTATTTTCATAACACAGGTCATGGCAGAATCTTGGCGCCAGAACTTATGATACTTTAAGAGGTTATTCCTCTGTTAAAGTCAAATGGTTGCTTTGAGATCAAGGTCTTGCTACCAATCAGTTTGGTTTAACAATAAAATAATACACACCATCTTAAGAATTAGGATATGCCTAAACTGCAGATCTCAGATACATTAGAGTTCACAGTTTTAGATGAATGTCTGAAAATAAAACCTGACTTCAAAGAACAAAGAGTTTACAAAATATTGCAAATCTGATTTAATTAATATTCTGACCCTGTATGTTAGAGAGGGCTGAAAAAGGGAAATTTTTTTTCCCCCATGATTATAGGCAGATCCAGTGATTTATCTTTAAGATCAATCACATTTTCCCATTCATGCAATACTATTCATTAACTGAGGAACTCAAAGTGCTTTACAAACATGAATTAGCCAAGAGCTATGAAATAAACAGACACTAGAGCAACCTCTTTTTTGAATGAGAAGATTTCACTGCAGAAAATTCACATGATTTAAGAAACTTATCCTGGCAAAGGCACGAAAAAAAGTTCATTTCGTGAAGACAGATTTCTCCTAAATCCATGTCTCTGTTGTATTATATTTTCACATTATTTTAATATGTTGCACTTTGAATTAAGAAAAGACCAAATATTTACTGAAAAGATATCTGGCGGTCCCATAGAACACTATGTAGTCAGAAAATACACCTTTTTTTAGCTGTGGTTGAGTTCAACTGAACTTAACTCTTTACAGGCCTGTTCCTGTTGGCAAACTTCACTTCTGCAAATGAATTTTCAATGAGCTTGTGACTCACGGCAGTGCCACCTTCTGAAATCGTAAGTGCTAATTTGGAAATCACTCCTTTCTCTGGAATATTCCCTGTAAGTTAAGTTCACATACTTAGAATAGCAAAGCCATTATTCACTGATCAATTTACATTCCCCTTGTGAAAGGAGAGAAAGAGAGCAGCATCTTGGGTAAGCTGGAAGCTGGCAGTTCAGGTGGAGCAAAGCTGGTGTCTGCTGCTGCCCTTTGCTACTGAAAATGGATTTTTTCATTCACCTAGAGGATCAGTAACTGGAGATGTTTTAGTAAACAGGCTTTGGGGCTGGAGATAATGAACTACTCCACTTTAAACAAACAAAAAAAAAAGAATCACAAATCCAAACAAAGTAACTCCATGACCAAACTCTCAGTGAAAGCTGTCTGTGGCCCTGTGGAATGGCATGTGAATGCAAACAGTGAATGTTACGGAAGGGCAAGGAGGGAAAGCTGGAGGAGAGTGCAGATTTAAGGCTTGTCCTCGTCAGCCACATAACTTCATTTCCAATCCACCAAGTTTTGCAAAGTGGGCAAGAAATGTGTCTTCCCAGTAAACAGATAGGGTATTTCCGAGGCATATTAAAAGGCAGGTGAAAACAATCCTGGAATTTAGTGTTGCCAAGCACAGAACTGATGGGACTGACTAAAATGCTAAATTCTGACTCCCTTTTGTCAGTTCTGGTCTTCAGGAAAAGCTGAGTTCCTCCTTGAAAATGCAGTCCCTTTAAATGACTTTTCAAGTTGAGTACCCAAATCATGAATCACTGCCTCTTGCATTAGCTAGTGACCGTATATCTGTTTAAATGTCTCAGTGTTTTCTGTGGAATATTTTTCACAAGGAACCAAGATATGTTTCAATGTCTTCTATTTTAAATGAAGAACATTTCAATGAAGAAAAGCAACAGAAAAAAGGCTCTCAGAGTGAGACAAAACAAAGTGTGAGCCTATCCCTCTTTAAAATCCTTTTCCTTTCATGGTGTGACTGCTTTATGCTCTCTGTAAAATGATACGTGGAATTACTCATGTGAGTAGGCAAAATTTTCAGAAATTAATCACAGCATTTTCAGGGAGTTACAAGCAGCAACCTTTAGGATTAAAAATCTTTTATATATACCAACTGACCACTTAGCTTAAAACCTTTCACATAATCTAGAGGCCAAGGGTGCCTCACAATTGAGCTTTACAAAATTCTTATATGAATTTTTGAATTTTTTTATAGGGTTTAGATATGCAACTTCTGCTGCCTTCCAGTGAGAAAAGGAGCATGAACTTCCCCTAGCCCATTCTTTTAACTTTCCTTTCTGGGTTACTAACACCTCCAGCTGACTTCAGATGAAGCAGCCTGATGATTTTAAGGAACTGAAGGAAGACAGGGAGGAAGATGTTCACTGGTTTAGAGGGAAATCACCATTCAGAACCATGGGAATATGGCTGTTAGGAAGAACTTTGCTTTAGTATGGAACTCACCAGTAAAGTAGTTCAAGGCCTACATGACAGGCTGCTGTAGCAGAACAACTAGGGCAGCAAGAATTGCTGCAGTCTGGACGAACTGCATCACAGAAGTAGCTCAATGAAAATGAAGAATGACAGTAATTTACCAAAGAGCCTATATCCTTAATGAGTGTAAGATCCCTATAATTTTACTGACAATGCTTTTGATGTACTGTTCTCCAGTTTATTGCAGAAACAGCAGGAAGTCTCTTTGAAAGCAAAACAGCAACAACAACAAAAAACTTGTAGAAAATTAATTATTTTGTCTTATGGGTCCATGTCTCCAAGTCCTTTTCTTCCTGAAGTTGTGTTTGTACCCCTGTGCCCAGGAATGCCATGTTGAGTTTCTTACACACTGTCTCATTTTTTACCCACCAACAATGCTATCAAACTGCTGCAGCAAAGGCATTGAATCAAGAGTAGTGTGGCCTGGGAAGCAATACTTCCAAGTCTGTTCTGCATTAATGAGATAGCAGTAGGAGCACGCATCCAGGTTTGAAACCTTCAGACATTAAGAAAGAGGGAGGGTAAGTAAAGAGAGTTTATGGGAGGTACTTAATATGCATGAGCGGAAGCTTAGAAAGCATGATAGATGTGGACAGATCAAAGAAACTAGATTTTTTTAATCTATAAAGGAAAATAAAGAGCAGGAAACATAATGGTCTCTAAACACCTATAAAATTGCAGTAAGAAAGAATAATCTGCTTACTATGTCCTCGGTAGCTAAAGCAGGCAGTAATAGGTCTCAACTACAAAAAAAGTAGCTTAGATTTGACGTTTAAAAAGCCAAAGCTTGGAAGGCTTAGCCTTTGCCATGCACGGCCATAAGGGCCTCTCTGAAATAATAGCTGACACTGCCTTGGGGCAGGAGACTGGAGACAGGGATCTCTTTGGGTTCCTTCCAGTCTTCCAAGAAGTTGTTTGTAAAGGGAGAAATAATAGCTGTCTGTCTCTGATGGCTGTTTTATGGACATAGGAGGAGCAGTCCCACCAAGGAAAGAAATTTATACTCATCTGATCTTGCTGAAAGCATTTGTTTGGTCCTGGAAAATATGCTGAATGATTGCACTCCCTGTATGGACTTAGAATCATTTTGACATCACCAAACACCGCAACCACCTTCACAACACCTGGCATGTACTAGGGAAAGATAGAGAAATACAAAGAAAAGCCTCTTACTGGGAATTATGTAGGAGCTTTCTCAGCAGTAAGATTTGTAAGGGATTGTAGATGCCAAAACTCTGCTCTTTCCAGAGGAGTACAGCCATCTGGCCTTGGGGAAGCTGAAGCCATAAATGACTTCTGCAAAGTGCATGTTAAAAGGAATGACTAGCTCGGATAAAGAAGCCATAGATAAAAGCTCCATAAGAACCATCAAGGACAGGTGTTTCTAAGGTCCAGAGTGAACCAGTGTGGGAGGATTACAAATTTCACGTCACCACACGTGCTTTATTCTCCCAACACTTTTCACAGTATGCCCACAAGCATTTACCTTTTCCAGCCTGAGCTGAAGCCAGTCTTTTCCTAGCCAAGGAAAAATGCTGTTCAGATAGTTGTGTCTGCAACTAGAGAACCTGAAAACATGTATAAATCAACATGAGGGAATGCCTCAGCTCAGCCCCTTGCAGCAGTCCCTGGATATTTCCTTTACACAGTGGGCAGCACAATGCCCACCCTGGAGCTGTACAAATCTGAGGGCACAGCAAATACTCACAGTCGTATCTGTCAGCAGCAAGCACAGCCTTGGAGCAATAAATCTGCCAACTCAGATTAGCGATTAGCAATAAAAATTCAATGATTAAATAGCTGTCAAAGGCTCTGGCTGAGAAGTTTTAGATCAAGAACTGGCATTTGCTGTCCACCCATTCCATTCAGTAGGAGTTTCATCTGTTCTCCTAATGTTGCTGGGTCTCTGGACAGCAAGTTCAGGAGAGGCTCTCACTACTTACTTGTAAATAGGTTTCACAGACTTCTCACTTTCTTGTGTGAAAAGGAGAGCAGGTTAAAAATTGTATGGGTAAACCTCTGTCCTGTCCAAATACCAAAATATCAATGTCTTCAAATAAGATTTCAAAAAATTAGCGAGAGGGATTGGTTACAGTACTAGTGACAGCCAAAGAGCAAGCCAAAACTCTCAGGTGGAAGGGAGACTGCAGAAGAGAATGTCTCTGAAGCAGGGAGATCTCAGTGCAGATCAGTGCTCCTTTGGGAGCACAATCTCTGCAAGAAGAGCCTGCTCCCTGTTGCTCTTGCTGTTGATGTGTAGTTAGCCTGGCTTTCCTTATACACAGAAGGATTTTGGCACTATGCTTGTGCTTACTGAGTTATACCCCTGCCTCACTGCCCTCTCTCCCTATACAGGACAATAGAGATTGGAGACTGGGAATAGCCTCTTGCTTCTAAATATGTTTGGGTTTCACTTTTAAACACTGGATGGAGAAATTGCAAGCAAAATTCTTAAATACCTTGAATATAAAGTATGGCCTATTATGTATAGAAACCCTTATGCATAGAAATATTCATGGAAAGACACTAGGTTATTTTAACTGAGTCAAAAGAATACAAAATAATATTATAACATGTTTTTCATAGTTACCACTTGACAGGTCCAAAATCTCACTGTGAGTGGGAAATTAGCATGACTGTGTTGCCAGTAAAATCTCATATGAATTGGTTCTTATCTTCATTTTCATTTAAAATTTTTCATCAGTGACATGGAAGAAAAAAATAATTCTTAGTCTTAGCAATTACTGAAAATTTGAGCTGGCATGAAGACTGGAGGTAGTGGGTAAAAACTGAAGATGTGTCATGCATAGAGACAAATTTGTTTCTTCTGGTCACATCAAATAATGTGTACAAACAAAAATTAATTCTTACAGAGATCTTATGGCAATCAGACCATGAAGCCTTCTTTGCAAGCTTTCAGTGGCCACAATATCTGCTATAAACCTTGATGTGTGAGCACAATGGTGAGAATGAGTGGGGAAGGCATATTGCCTTCACCGGTGTAGTCACTTCTAAAGAAACATCTAGTTCATTTATGTATGAATGATTAGAGAGAAGACTGATCATACAAGATCATACAAGAATGATTAAAGCACTGGAAAATATATCTCATAGTGTAAGACAAGAGGAGTTCAATCTATTTAGCTTAACAAAGGAGACACAGCATGACAAAAACTTTGATCTCAGGCTCCTTGATCTAGCAGATGAAGATATAACAAGATCTGGGACAGGATGGCAGCAAACCCAGACTCTAAATTAGATGTAGTTTTTAAATAAAACCACTGCAATTTTAAGCTAGTAATAGAATTATTTCTAGAAAAGATGCTCTAATTCAAGAAGTTGTTCAGGAAAACCTCCTAATTCATCGTATATGTGAGGTCAGATTCAATAACCAAAATAATCCCTCAAAGCAGATAATCTACAGGTTACTAAGAAAATTTCCCATGACTACTACATTATTATTTCATTATATGTTACAAGCATGTCAAGACATTCTCAATAAGATCCACATTTCTTTGTAGTCAATACTACACAGCTATGTCTCAGAGAGAAAGTCTCTGCCCCAAAGGGGTTCTAAAAGAAAATCTTTTCTGCCTTATTTTGCAGATTATGTAACTTGACCAAAATCAGACAAGAAACTTTGTGGCAGAAAATAGATTTGAATCTACACAGTCCTTAGCACTATCTTAACCAAAATGTCATCCACACCTCTCTGAGACATCTGCTGACGTTATGAGTTTATGGAGTGAATGGCCTTCTTAAGATTTTAGCAGTGCCCACATTCTGGTGGCTCACCCCTTGTGCTACAAAATGGTGATGGAGGAGTGCAGCAGGAAAGGGATGAGGAATACTGGCACGTGTGCGCAGTTCATTGGGAATGCATCTCAGTTGTTGCTGATGGGACAATACTGATGGGATTTCTTGATCCGTGTTCCTTCTTTTTATTAGAGCCTGCAGAGGACAGTAAAATTAGATGCACATAATGTGAATTAGCTATTAACCTGCCAGTGCTGGATACAGAGAGAGTGGGGGAAATGCAGGTGCATGCTCCTGATGCACATGAAGTTGAGAATGCTTTCAGGATTTGTACTGTTCTGAAAGGATTTGAAATGCAGCCCAACAGCTACATCTCGGATCACTAGAGCCACAACCACACTTTGCTCATGGGAAGCCACTGCATCAGACTGACTGTATCTAGGCTTTGAATGTACACTGCAGGGTGCCCTATGGACCTAGTCCCATTAACTGCCCCAGCTGTCTCCCTGAGTGTTGTTCTCCATGCATTGACAGCAGTGCAAGGGGATGGGGGCAGAGGGGCTTGGTACACAGCAAGGGCCTGCACCAGCTTGCCCCCAGCCCAGCCCAGATGATGCATTTGCAAGGCAGGACCTTTGCATGGGTACTGCCTGGCACATAGCAGCCCTGAACAAGAAGGGCAGGCAGCAATACAGTGACAGGAAGGATTTTTCATGGAAAATTGAACAATCTTCAAGAGCTGAAGGGAACTTTTTTGTTGTTTTTTTTTTGTTTGTTTGTTTGGGTTTTTTTGGTGTGGGGTTTTTTTGTGTTTTTTTGTGGGGTTTTTTTGTGTGGGTTTTTGTTTGTTTGGTTGGTTTGGTTTTGGGGTTTTTTTGACTGC
>JANHGN010005380.1:0-15793 GCA_024605025.1 Megaceryle maxima | reverse complement strand
TGTCAAGTAGAAGGGGCCAGTTTCTTTTCAGTGCTGCCCTGGGATAGGACGAGAGGTAATGGTAGCCAGATGAAACAAGGGAAATTCCAACACAACATGAGGAAAAACTTCTTCACTGTGAGAGTGACAGAGCCTGGAACAGGCTGCCTAGAGAGGCTGTGGAGTCTCCTTCTCTAGAGACTTTCAAGACCCACCTGGATCTGTTCCTGTGCAGCCTGCCCTGGGTGTTCCTGCTCTGTCAGAGGAGTTGAACGCGATGATCTCCAGAGGTCCCATCCAACCCTTTCCATTCCATAATTCTATGATAGACAAACCTCACACTTAGACTCATAAACATGTTTCTCAGATGTCTTTCTGTCTTTGCCATGTACCAGACTGCACCTCTGTCCAAAGATAACTTCTCCCAAAATTTTAAGTGTCCGCTGACACACTAAATTCAGCTCTTTCACAGGATGGTCAAATGCAGTTGGGGGGATTGTGGGAGAAGGGTATTCCTCATCATCACGCTCCCTCTTTAGCATGTGTTGAGGGATTCATAATAGCATTTCACTGGTAGAACAATACCGACTGCATTTCACCTAGGACAAAAATTCCCCATACAGACTCAGCCACTGCTTTTCATTCCAGTATCTCCAGCTCAGTTCTTCCAGTTAATGGCAACTACTGAACTGATCCAAACATCTGATGATGTGGTCATAATGATAGTGGGTTCACATATACATATTGAGGAACAGAGATGAAGTTCAAAGATACACTGCTTTGTCATGAGAACTGTGATAGGATCTGAAATAGTGCGTCTAGGAGCAAAAGCTTCTGTATCAGGGAGAAGAGCAGTTTTAACCCCGTCACTGCACCCTGCTTCACACTTCCTGCATAAAAATTAGACCCTTCTTCAAGGTACTGAATTGGCAACTGGTACAACTCTTCAGACCTAAGGAAAGAAACAGATATGGCAATATCCTGAATACTTAGGAAATAAAGGACAAATTATTTACTAAAGATGTCAATTTTATCAATGCCAGCCAGCAGGTGCTGAGCTGGCAATAGGAAGTTAAGAGTTACAAAAGCTACATAAAAACAAGTAAACCACACGAAGACAAAGAAACATACAGTTGTGTAAAAATGTACAATTAAAACTACAGCTGTTACCCAGAAAAGAAAGCCATAAATATTTCACCCCTATTATTCTTGATGCTGCATGCCACAGACACATTCTATGCTAGATTATTACATCTTCACTGGCTAATTACACAAGCAACATCCTATTAACAAGATGTCTTCAAATAATCGTTATCACTCCTCCTCCCATTCTCTGATATTTGACACTAAAGTTGTTCCCAGAATATTAGAAATGTCAGGAACTAAATAATAAAATGATTTATTTCCTCACTCCAGTGTAAAAAGCAGCCTAAACATACTGTAAGTAGAGGGGGAGGGAAGGAGAAAGACATGAAGATTTTTCTATTTTTGTGGTGTTTTTTTGATTGTGGGTTTGTTTGGGTTTTTTTTGTGGTTTTTTTTTTTTTTTTTTTTTTTTTTTAATTAGAATTAACTGAAGAATTGCTTAGCATTCACCCCATCCCCTTACTTCTGCAATCTCTCCTTTTTCTCAACCACTTCCAGTCAGAGGGGAAGCATAAGGGATAAGGGGCTTTTTATTCATGGAATATTTATGGACCTGGCGACCCAGGGGCCGTGAAAAAAAGGAAGATTCATGCATAATACAAGGGTGAAACTTGCCATATGAAAGGATGAATTTACCACACTGGCAAACTGAACTAAGAGGCAGAAAAGCCATTAGAAACAAAAAAGATTGCTCACAAGTTGTGAATACTGGATAAGAAATAAATGTCAGAACAGGTAACCAGCATACACTGTAACAAAGTAATGACATTTCCTATTACAATTTATTAGCTGACAAATGATCATACTTATTAAGCTTTCCCCACTACCAGCTGATTGAAAAGTACTATCCTCTCTTAATCACACATAGTTTATGAGAAGCTAAAAAATAATCAGAAATAATTTGCACAATTTAAGAACCCTCAACTCTTCAGTATTACATACTAAGCAAAAAAGATAAAGCAGCAGGCATTGCTTGCTACCTCCAAGTAAGGAATGATACAGGACCTGATCCACAAACTGCCAAAATCCTCAAAGAAATGTCTTCAAAACTTCCTGAGTTTTCAGTGGTCATTTGCTCATTCTCATAGTCTTTACCAAGGTATTCAAGAGCTTCTTGCATAATTTCAGTCTTACAATGAAAAGGTATACAAAAGAATACTTTTAACATCAATGAATGAGAAAATGATAAATTTCAAACAGAACAGGGGGTGTTTCAGATGACAGTATTTAAAAAAAAAAAAAAACAAACAAAAAACAAACCAACCCAAAAACCAGAACAGAAGTTAAGGCACAGCAACTTCTTTTAGCAGTCACAACTAGAGAAAGAGGGAAGGAAAACCTACTCCTTTCTATACAAAAAAGCATAAGGTCCTTCAGGTCCCCAACTCTTTTTATCTATTAATTGTATGTAGAGGTTAAAAGGAAGAGATTAAAGATTTACAACCACAAAAATCCCCACAAGACCATAACACACACACAAGACTCTGCTGCATGAATGCAACCTGATGTCCTTCAATATTGCTTGAAAGGGACCATTACATTACGACACATCGTTTCCTAAGTACATCCAGTGTGTTCACCTTGTCCATCAGTATTTTATGGCGAAGGTTTCTAGAAAACTTGTGTAAATATACAGCTTTGATATTTTACCTCTTCAAATTTGTGCAACTGTGATTTTCTTAAGCAATCACTAATGGACATAGGGACTTTTGATTTTTTAAACCATATGCAAGCTTCTTCTCAGCATATTCAACCTCACTTCACTGTGTCTTTCACAGACCCTTCAGAAGTAGGCCATGGTGTATAACAGGAGCCGGCATAGCAAAGGCTGATACAAGACTTGAGATAGCAGTCGTGGTGATGTTTTAAAGACACATTCATCACTGCAGATGCAATGGGAAACTGCAGAGTCTCCAGTCATGGTTCCTTCCTTCAGAGGCTTTTGAGCCCCAGGTTCTGTGAAAGCTAGAGAGAGCGCAGAATGGGCTGTCCCTCCATGGCCTGTGCAATGGGACACATAACAGCCTTGTGCTGAATTCCACATTGCTTTACTAGAGGGCATGGAAGTACAAAGAGAGTTAATAAACACACCCTGTCACGGGGCCTTGGGAGAGGGAGCAGACAGGGTGGCTTTTTTTCTGCTTTGTTCCTGCTTTTTTTTTTCCACTCTGAAGAAGCACTGAAAACATGAAGGCAACATCGTCATTTCAACTTTCTCTAAGAAATAAAATTAGAGCCTGCCCTTCAATTCTCTTTGAAAAGCATCTGAATTCAATAAACTCTTTTATCAGGATTAGAGGTGATGTTGAAAGCAAATGGTCTCTTTTAGCTGATAAAAAAAATAGCATTCCATTTCTCAACCTCCCCACCCCCTGGGCCGAGAGTTTCATGCATATTTGACATGTTTTCTATCTAGACAGCAATACAGCATTTCTACCCACTTGCTTTTTTTCTTTCAAGCGACTCAAGTGCACAGTGTTTCTTCCCGAGAGCCAATTTATTTTTTAATTGTATCCAAGTACTCTGGGTATTCATCTTGATTTCATGTTTTAATTTTTTTTTTCTTTTTTAAAGTAAGGTATATATTATGAATATAAGCTGTTTGTAGTAAGCTAGAAAGTGCTTATGAGGTTCTTACTTACTATTTATGATCTTCATCACTAATATATTAGAACCTGAGGTTTTTAAGCAAGATCCGTCATTCTACCATGCTAGGACATGCACAAAGCAGATAGAATGTTCAGAAACAATCAAAAACCAAACAAAAAAACCAGAGTGTGAGAGAGAACATGCATGTTAGTAAAAAAAACCCAAAAAAACCCAAAAAACCCCACAGGAAGAAGGTGAAGTGGCTTACCCAGTGCCATAAGAAGTCAGGAGAAGACTTTTGGAATAAGATGTAACATGCAACACTGTAAACTGAGGATGGGATTTCAAACAACCTGACTTGAAGTGCTAGTGGTAACCTTGGGGATACATCAGAAAAAGTTCCCCTGAACAAATTTATAATGCAATAATGAAAACTTTTCAATACTTTAATAAACCACAGATCAACCACGGCAGATTTCAGCATCAATACCCATTTATTTGGGTACCACTAAATTTTATTTTTAAAAACTATTTAGAAAAGTTCAGGCAATTTAGGCTTAAAGAAATTCCTTGACCTAAGGGTAGTGAACACTGATTTACAGATGTTATCCTACTACTCAAAGTATATTTATTGGTTATAAAAAGATTTGTATTTGTATTTTCCTTTAAAAAGTTAGAACATTTGTGTTGTGCTTGCAACGATTGCTTTCAGTCAGCAATGAAGTGCAAGGTTAAGTTATGACGTATGTGTGGTAATGACGGCAAACACTGATCTAAGTGCAAAGAAAGCAACTGCAGTAAATGCTTAGCAAAGGGTAAACTAGTCAGAAAAATGCTTGTTAGATCATTTCCACTGGGATGTTTGTATTCAAAATGTCATCTTCTCTTTTGCCAGACCAAATTAAGTAGAAAACAGTTAACACTCAGCTTCAACAGAAGAATGGCATCCCTGTCTTTTATATCTCTCGTAAGTGCATCTGTACTTCTCTAGAATACTTTCTGTAGAAATTTACAGAAACACAGCAAAAGTAACAATATGTTATTTCAGACCCACTTAATCTTAACCAAGATAGGTGGCCAATGCCTGTAGATGGCTGGTAAGGTACCCTGCTTTCAGTGGAAGCCTTTCGCCTACCAGTCAGTATGTTGGGGAGGCAGTTACCAAAGCAAGTGCCTCATGCTGCTGCTCGTCAGGTCATCCTCTTCCTGCCTTGGGACTCTGGCAACTCCAAAAAGCACAAGTGACTAAGTGCCTGTGAAAGCACTCCTCCTTTAAAGCTACTCTTTTTACTCTTCACTCCTAGAGCAGAGTGTAACAGCACTTAAAAATGAAGGTGGAAAAAGCAGAGTGCTACATTGTAACCCAAATTCAAAGAAGGCAAATGGAATTACCAAATTTTAGGATACAAACTGTGACTGAAAATGAAACTCCTGTTGAAACTGAAGTTTCCCAAAGTCTCCCAAATGAAACAGTAATCTGGGATTGAAGGAACTATATTCGAAATTGCAAAAGCTTGAAAATATTAAATCACTTGAAAATGTATTCTACAACCATGGCCAAGTTTCTTATTTTCATACTATTACATATGTGGTGCTCACAGGGCCACCAAATAGTCCATTAGGATGATACAGCATAAATAATGTCACCTCTGGCAGGTGCCAATTCCTTCTCAACTTCTTTTTTACCCCCAGGTGAAGACGCAGACAGTATAAGCAACACACAGTATAGCCTCAACAGCCTATACTAAATTTCCAGAGAGCTTACTGCCAACACGTGGTTTTTGCACACAGAAGCTTGGGAAAATAAATGGTTTATACCTTGAAAACAGGCAAATGCAAAGTAACAATTTTAGAAAGATGACAAATCACACAGCGATGTAAACGTAGGTGCTGTTCAGACGAGTTTTACCTTTCTTATTTTTCTTCACATCTTTTATCCCTCTACCCCATCTTTCTCCCAGAAGGATTTTAGATCCTGCTGTTAACTGTCTTTTCACAGGAAATAGAACAGATGCAGACAGCAAGGAAATGGTTTATTTTCCTCGTCAACAACAGTCAGATGTGTTAATTGGTTGCTTTCGCTTTACATTTTCAAGGCATGTGTGGGAGTCAATGCAATGGCTCCAGTCTACTGTTTGAATTAGTAATCTCATGTCTGAGAAAGGTGGTCTTCATTTTCTACAGTTAATTTGTCTATGAGAACTCAAGTGCTATTTCTTTTTGCCCACCCATTTAGCATTGCTGCCCTTTCCTACTGCTGTAATCAGTGAACCTCCTGTGATAAGCAAGAATTAGTTTCACAAACAGCCTGACACACTCTCCCCATCAGAAAGTATCACAGAACTGCAGGGATGGCTTTTCTCTTGAGAGGATCCCAGAAGCTTTCCCTGTGTTTGACAGGGCCAACACCAGCCATCTCCAAGATGGACCTGTCACTGGGCAAGGCAAAGCCCATCAGCAACAGTGATAGTGCCTCTAGGATAACATATTTAAGGGGAAAAAGTTGCTGAGTGACAGAAATTGCAGTTGAAGAGAGGAATGAGAATATGTGAGAAAAAGAACTCTTGTAGATACCCAGGTTGGTGAAGGACAAAGGGAATGAGGTGCTCCAGATGACAGAGCAGACACTGCCCTGCAGCCCACAGTGAAGATCATGGTGAGACAGCTGGTGCCTCTTGCAGCCTGTGAAGGACCCAACACCAGAGCAGGTGGATACCCAAAAGAGGCCGTGACCCCATAGGAAGTTCATGCAGTTCAGCAGTCTCCTGGCAGGACCCGTGGAGAGAGGAGCCCAGGCTGGAGCAGGTTTGCTGGCAGGCCTTGTGAGTCCATGGGGCTCTCATGCTGGAGCACTCTGTTCCTAAAGGAGTGCATCCTGTGAAAAGAACCCACACTGGGGCAGTTAGTGAAGAACTACAGCCCATGTAAAGGACTCATGTTGGACTCCCAAAGTTTGTAGAAGACTGTCTCCCATGGAAAGGATCCCCAACATTGCAGTAGAGGAAGAATGAAGTGTAATCAGGAGTAAAGTTAAGCCCAGGAAGAAGAGAGGGGTGGGGGGAAGGTGTTTTTAAGATTCAGTTTTATTTCTCATTACCCTTGTCTGATTTGAGGGGTAATAATTAAACTAATTTGCCCAAGTCAAGTCTATTTTGCTTGTGACAGTACTTGCTAAGTTATCTCCCTGTCCATATCTCGACCCACAAGCCTTTTGTTATATTTTATCTCCCCTGTCCAGCTGAGAAAGGGAGCAATAAAGCAGCTTTGGTGCACGCCTGGAATCTAGCAGCCAGGGTCAACCCACCCCAACATTAAAGAAATGCGTTGCAGAGCTGGAGGAAGACTGCTGCAGGAATAAAGGGACTCCTTCAGCATTGAGGGTGCTTTCATCAAAGTAACAAAGTTAAAGAATTTCAGGCTAATATATTCCATATTAAACTTGTCCCACATTTTCACAAAGCCTATACACTTATGTCACAGTGGCATCTAATGACATTCTACACCTATTGCACAATTATTTTAATATACATAAAGTATACATATGCACTGTCTTCCATCATTAGCATAGCAGGAGTACTTAGTATATGTTTCTATTTGCAGAGGAATTCATTATGGGGAATGGAAAGCTTTTCTCTGCAAGGAAATTTGTCTTAATGGATGCAGGAGTGGGTTTCTCTCCCCTCTCCCCTTCCTCTGCTATTACTCATTAAACGGATAATTTCCTTTTATAAACAATGGAGTCTATATAATATACAGGCATATTTGGATAGATGATTAATGGAATAATAGTTTCCTGGCTTCCCAGCCCAAGAGATGAAATGAAAAACCAGGGCTCCCAAAAGTCAGACCTTTCTCAGCTCCCCAGAGGAGAAAGCTGAACTACCTCAGCACCCAAGCCCTCCCTGCTCAATCTGCAGAGCTCCATGCAGCAGCTTGACTGACCTCCTCTTTTAAATGCCTGTTAGGCAGTGTGATGATTTCATCAGAAGCTGCTTATATGTGGTCTAGAGAACATAAATCTTCCACATTTCACTGTTATATTTGGAGACCTCCAAAGAGATGCAGAGAATATTCCCACTGCAGTTCACCATGATTGTACTGTTTCTTATGGAAGCTTGCCATGGACAGATTTTGTCAATGAGAATTCCTCAGAAATCCATTGTGGTTTCTGAAATATCAAGCTCCCAAAGAGTAAGTCAGGAATTTCAGACAGCCTTGCAATATCTATTTTTTTGTAGAGAGAAACAATCAGGTGGGTGTTAAGACCTTAGCTAGAAAAAAATGAAAGAAAATCTGGAAACTTGGCATTCAGGGAAGTATTCATATGACATGGCTCATCTGCAGGGCAACTCTCAGACTGAAAACATACACTGTCTTTGGGAATCTCTTACTAAGATTCAATATTCTTTACTTAGAAAGGGCACTCAGTGTTGTCAGAATCCATATTGCATTGTTCTACAAAACGTTCTTTGATTTTGTTTTCAAAGTGAACTAAGAATTAAACAATTCCAGCATTCAAAGGTGCTTAGAAATCACCAAATCAGGTGAGACAAGTGCTTTCAGAAAGGACATTTAAAAAACAAGGCTATAGTATGTGCAATTTCTCTTTTACAAACTTGCTGTCTGCTGGGAAAGCTATCACAAAATACAGGATTCCTTCCAGCTGTTGTTTGTTTTAAACCTGGGATTATCCTCTGGAAAAACGGCTACTACAAATTGCCAATTGTTACTGACTGAAACTACAGAAGGGCAGATTGTGCCTGGTCCCCCCGAAGAGCAAGGGGAGCTTTAAGTTACTACCTTTGAGCGGGTCATGTACAGCTTGGGTGGTTTTAGCTCCATGATCTCTTTCTTCAGAGTGTTACAACTAATCCTTCTTATTCCACGCATACATACACTTTCCCACTAGGACACAGTTCAGATAATTGCAATCCAATCAGGGGTTTGATTTTTCTTTAAATCACTCCCAAGCACAAGTGCTGGAGTTCAGCTCCTCAGAGAGGCAGAGGGAAGGGCTCAGCTCATTGTGGCCACCACGAGGGCTGTGCTGAAGAGCCCTGGTGACTAACTGCTCCCTCTCATGAGATGTCTCTGGCCAAAATCCTAAAGTGGAAGCTTAGATCACATACCAAACTCCTACCTCTACTCTGCCTTCTTTCTTGCTCTTGGAAAAAGGGCACACTTATCCCCAATTTACTCCTGTGAGTAACCAAACCAAAAAGGCTGGCTGACCTCTGAAGATGAGGTCCCATGTCCAGGGATGCTGGAGGATGCTCCTCAAGACAAAAGTATCTTTTAATGCCTTCAATAGGAAATGTGATGCTCCAGTGCTCCTGATCCAATACTTTATTTTTTATTTTATTTTTTTTATTTCCCTTTTCTTTCTTGCTTCTTGTCTTTTACTTCAAATGTAGTCTTAGACATCAAACAAACAAACAAAGTAAATCTCAAAATCAAGTAACACCAAGCTGTAGTTAGAAATAATGAAATCTCCTGGCTTTTGGCAGCAGACACCATAGTATCAAAGATCCAAACTCATTCCTGCTGGATTTCCTAGGAAGTTATCTATTTTCTTAAAAGTTCTTGAACAGCTTTAGGCACTATGCAGCACTGCCATCTAAGGAAGTTGAGGACCATACTTTACACCCATGAAGTGTATCTGGTCAGGCTCTCAAAGGATTAAATCTCCCAGCATAGTACAAAAAAAATAATGATCAAAATTCAATAAAAGGTTAGGTCCAAGATTTCTTCTAAAAGCACGTATCATGAAAACTGTGACTTCAAGAAAGGATAATGAGTTAAAAAAAAAAAATAATCATGAAATGAGCGTTACTCCTTCAGGGCAGTTTCTGGTTTCTGTTGTCCAGTCCTTCATCTTTCAAGACAATTTAAATGTTTTGGCTCGCTGCTTAACAGACTGATGAACAACATTATCAGCTAAAGATCTTTGTCTCATTATGCACTTAAGAGGTTAAGCCAGCAGAAACAGAGAACAAGAAAGAAAAAGCATTTGAGAACTTACTTAAGATATCAATCAGAAAAATATTACACACAACACCCCCCCACCCCCACCCCCAATATCCGTAGCAGCTTTTGCTACTTATTTACCATTTACCAATCATCTCTCTCCAGGCAAACCTACTGGGATCAGTTTATTTCCTCTCCCTTTTGATTCAAGACACTTGGCTACAGAGTGGCTCTCACCTCACAGCACCACATGGCTGAAACCCAGAACTCAGAACTGCAGATGAGCCATTACACTTCTTGTATCGATGTTAAATAGGACTGGAGTTTAACCAAATCTGCACTATTTTTATGTCAATTTAATTTTAAAATGTTTCTACTCAAATCAAGGGCTGGGGAAAAAAGTTACCATTACTGCAACAAAGGCTACACAGTGAAGATTGCAAACCTAGACTAAAGCCTAAGAGGTCTAACAGGCCCCAACTTTCAGGGCTCAAAGTCACATAAACATGACAACACCATGAAACTTATTTGGAGTCTACTGAGATTCTAAAACTCAGGTTCGTGGCACAGCCACCTTTCAAGAAATAATTTCTGTATTAAAAAGCTGTATGTTTCACTGCATTAAAACTTCCAACTGTGTCTACCACATGGAACACTTCCTTTGAAGATGATGTCTACAGTTCTAGTAGAGAAGTAAAAAAGGACCATAAAAGTAGTACTTTTCCCCTTTTATATGCTTTCCCTGAGAATTATTCTAAAAATATTTCTTAGTATTTTCAGGAATAAATAATTTGTTTGCACATCGATCAATTCTGATGAATAAATTAACTCCTTGGGTGAGGGGAAGGGTATGAGGGACTGCACGTGTCCACCCACGTCCTCATGCTGGCAGGTTATCATTCAGTAAGCTAAAATCTCTGAAAATGAAAGCTGTCAGGACCAGAGAGTGGACATGGATATGCAGAGACAAATAGAATTTTTTTTCCTATTTACTCTTCTTCCCCCTCCTCCAACCACCCTGCCCCAAAGAAAATTTAATCTATCAGCCTATTAAGGTTTTTTATATATATATATGGAGGTGCTGCTGACTTCTGGTCCTGGAAAAGACAGCTCAGCTCAAAGTTCTGTGCAGAAGTTCTCTGCAGAATCAGAGCTGGGTGATCACTGCAGAGCTACTGACAGAACTCCAAGCACCTTCACTTGCTCATATCAGACCTAAAATCCCCAGCTATGCTTCTTAGTTAGACATCTTTTTCCACAAAGTACTTCAGCTTTATTTTCCATGCTGATTTAATTTCAAGAGTAATCCTAGCAGAGGCAAGGTGGAAAGCTTTCCTGGATGGAGCCACAGTGTGTGGCAGCATGCAAGGTTAATTCCAAGGCTTTTTTTTTTTAGTTTAGTTTTTACTGAGAAACAATATCATCCACTATGTTTTTACTTTCCTTTCATGCTTTGCTGGTATTAAGTCTTTTGTTAATAACATCCATCTGGGATGGTCCATTTTTCTACTCACAAATTACAGATTACAGACTTTTAGGGAGCTCCCTAAACTTCAGCTTCCTTACAGAGAAAAGTTTTACCTGTACTCTGACATTACTTGCACTCTGACAACAAGTAAAGCTGCAGCATGTGAAATTGTTTTGCACCTGTGTGCCCCAAGCAGAAAGGAGCAGCCGTGACCCCCAGCAGTCTTGTGAATGCAGCCACAGCCGTGGCAGGGTAGGGCCAACAGAGAAGCTGACACCGCAGTTAAGCCACAGGTAAGAAAGCGTGCTCCTGCTTTCTATGTGCTAGCTCTTGCACAGATGTTAAGAGAGTAAAGACTGTAGAACCATGAGGCCCCTACCCTTCAGGATCTCTAGATTCAGTAAGCAGCAGTTTTAAATAGAACTGGAAGAGGAAGGGGAGAACAGTAGGTAGAAGCAAGCAAGTTACACAATGGGAATGAATGGACACATAGTATAAGGAAATTTTAGGGTCTTCATGCTCTGTGAAGTTGCATTTGTGCATGCCTTAGCTCAGCTACTGACAGAGATTATCTGATCAACAAGGATGGAACAACAGCAGAAAAACTATTAGCTGGTGGCTGCGGAGCGTCACAGGTCTATTAGCAATTGACTGATTAGCCTGTCGGGTGAGAGTCAGCCTTTCTCAAATCTCATTTTCAATAAACTGTTAAAAGTCAATATGACACAGAGTGAAAATTCAATTCAGGGTAACAGGATAAAAATAGCTAATTATTCTTTTACAGCACCATTGATCCTTCCAGGTCTCCTTTAACAAAGGATTAGGCATTATAATAGACTATTGATATATAGTTTACCAACAAAGATAATCCAGGAAATAAAAATAAAGCAGCACCTAAAGAACAATGCTACATGCCAAAATTCACAGAATTTTAAGTACTAAACTACAAACATACAGCTCTCACACTATAGAATCTCTGTGGAAGACAGAGTCGGCAGAAAATAATTCTCTCAAAAAAGTCTTTTTCAACAATTTATCATCTTAAAATTGCAGAATGTCAGCTCTGGAACACAATGATAATTATCATTTCAGTTCTTCGTATATAAAATAAAATCAAGTATATAAAACTATGCATGCAATGAAGTAAGAATTCAACTACGACTATCCAAGAAGAAATTTTTTTAATTAAGTGGTAAGAAATAAAGTATTTACAGGGGTTTAGATCAGAAATCAGAGGTGCAGATGAAAAAAAAAAAATAATAATCTGCCTACACTGTGAAAAAGCACCCTTCAGCACAGTTCTGAAGGTTAGAACTCCCCAAGACACACCACAGGTTTGGATGATGTTCATCAGCTCCTTTACACAGTGCTTGAAATAACCCTCCAGTTTTACCCGCTGTGCTAATGATAATGCTACATGCAGCAGCAGGCCCAGAGTGGGAGGCTCTGGCTATACTGAAGATGAGATGAACAACATCCATGCTTCACCATCATACTTTGGTCTTTCTCCCAGCTGCGTTGAGGCAGAGGTTTACAGGACCTTGTGTCAAAATCAAAGTGAACAGAGAAATCAGCTTCTTGAAAATAATATTGCTGAAAGTCTGGGTCCCACACACTTGCAAGTACAACCAAGATAGTGGTGATGTGGCATGGGATAAAAACAAACTACAAGAAGGATCTACATAAGTCAATTGAAGAATACAAGTAGTGTCACTTGGTCTGCAGTTAAACTGTAAACTGGAAAAGACAGGTTATTGGTAACAGCATAATTCTGACTGCGGAGACCTCAGTGTGAGCTGTAAAATCTATTCGTGCTGCTAGATAAGATGCAGGTTCTTTGTGCCAGACAACATGAGGTACTACCAATACCAAAAATAAAGTACTACATAAAGGCAGCTCAGCTCTGGATGAGCATCACAGTGGCTGCAGTGCAGATGTTCCTGCAGCTGGTGTCTTTGACCACAGAATTTCACCGCACCCCACCCCACTCACCTGAAGGGCTGTTGGTGGAAAGAAAAGGATGAATATTGAATGCCAGTTCAGAACTTGCATATTTTGCAGCCTTTTACTATCTCACCTTTGACAGGGTAGAAACTGCATATCGTCAGCATACTAAGACTAACACACCCTGATGCTAACTCATCCTAACTGAAAGTAATCAAAAACATATAGTGAGACAGAAAAAGTGAATGAAGAATTCAATATAGATTACAGGTATTGTCATAGATTTAGTAGAATGAAGTGGACAATGCACATTTTTTTTTTAAATTACACAAGCTGTAGATAGAGGGGCATGTGGCATCAAACCACCCTCAAAGATGTCAGGCCTGGATGACTTTTTTTTTTTTTTTTTTCCTGCTGTCACAGAAACATGCAGAACTTTAGAGACCTGGTGGTTCTGTGTTGGTTTTTTATTTATTTATTTTTAATTTTTGTTGTTGTTTCCCCCTGTGGTTTTTTTGTTTGTTTGGTTGTTTCTTTTTTTTTTTTTGGGGAAAACAAAAGTAATGCAGGTACTTGTTTTCTTAGCTGAAGGTAAAGGTGCTGCTTCTCCTCTCCCAATACTTTCAATCAATTGGGAAACAACAGGGCATAAGACAAAAAAAGCCTTCCAAAAACAAACTCCCTGCCAAAATGGGTTTGCTTCCAAATTCCTCAAATCACATTTTCTTTAAAAAAGAAACAGATTTCCAGAACCACAACACAAATATACAGGATGATAATGAAAAAAAGCAAACAATAACTTAGCCCAGGCTTGGCACACCTTACTGGGATAGTTGGTACACCTAAATGTGATAACTGGTATGTTTTGTTTTGAACAACTTTTCAGTCTGAGAACTGGGTAGTGTATGTACCACGGTCACCCCTTGTCTAGGGAAAGGCCTGTGGAAATCTGACCAACTGTGGAGAAGGCATGTGATGATGCATTACAGACATGTAAAGTCCTTCAACTGGTCAGAATTTCATTGCCTTGTCCTCTGGCGTCACTTCTTTATCAAGACTGAGGGTGAGTATGATGATATATATTCCTGTCTTATAGACACACCTTCCTATGTATAGGGGAAAAATGGCCATGCAAAGAATCAAAACTTGCAGATAGAAGCACTTCATCATGAGATAGACAGGGGTACAACTAAAACTAAATTAAAAAGAGCAGTTGATAAAATATAAGAAAGCAGCTCTTGAGCCTGGGATGATCCTCACAAACACTGAAAGGAAAGTTGAGTCACCAGAGGTTCATTAATTTGAAAATAGGGAACATAGTATAAGAAGCAAGTCTTTAAGACCCCAAAAGTCCAATTCTATAGGTTGTCTGCAGCTGTGCAAATCTACTTAAGCTTCTAAGAGCAAGAAGCTGAGGGAGAATCTGAAGTTGCAGCAATAGAATTCCTGCAGCAACTGGAGATAAGGAAGATCAGGAACAAAGTATTTTCATTGTTTGCTGGCAATTCCCCCTCTGTCTTCTCCCCCCAAAAAACCCAGTTGGAATTACATGGTGTTTAACCTAGCTGGATAAAGACAGTTGAATTTTTATTTTTTAACATGCGAATGTGCCATTTGGGTAGCAATCAAATTAGCTACCCAGTCTAAAATCAGCAATAATGTCATTTCCCCTCTGTGAAATGCTATTTCAACGTGCACACAGTGTTGGGGAAAAACAAAACAAAACAAACCACCAAGCAAACAACCAAACAAAAACCAAAACAAAATGAAAAACCAAACATAGCCTCTCCCAAATAATAATAATAAAAAAGTAAATTTAACCCAACACAAACCATTTCTCCTGCCCATTCTTGCCAACATCTACTTCACGCTCTTTTCTACCACCTCAAAGCACACAAGCAGTGAGCAACTGCATTCCCACCTGCATAGGATAAGCATGGAGAAGACAGACTGAATTACTAAGTATCAAGCTGCTTATGACAATGGCTAACATGAATCCTGGCTGCACCCAAGGAAAAGGAAGAGCAGCAGCTGCAGAAGCCAGGGGATACTGACTCTGGCAGTAAAACAAGGGTGTGGAACTCGGACTTAGAGCAGTTAGTTTCCTCTCAGCTCTCCAAGAACCACCAACACCCACTTCATAGCCCAGTATCTGTGTGTGGCTCAGAGTTGTTTCTCTCTCTCTATTCTTCTCAGAAGTGGAGAAATTTAAGATCTAAAGCAAAAGCAAGTCCCAAGGTGGCTCCAGTCCCCTGAAAAGGAACTGGTTTGGGAGACCATTAAGGTCCTCCTGGGTGCAATGAGCTCTCCAACTAACCATTGCAGCTTGTACTGCCAGGTATGGGTCTGTTCAAAGCCTTGGTTCCATAACCCATTCCTGCCCGTAGTGTGCTAATGTAGCAACAAAATGAAACCAGGGTTGCATTAACCAAGTCTTCAGTCAGTGGTGTGGGTTTGGGTTTGTAAATATAAATGCCAACCAAAAAATCAAAAGTTAGCTCCACTGAAGAATTATCACTGCTTTGCTCAAGTTTATTCTCAAGAGAAAGCAAATGCATCAAAACCTTTAGAGTGAAGGACACATTTAAGTAATTTTTTCATGACTTTAAAACTATTGTTTATACTTACAAGCTTTCTACTTACAGTGAGGCATTAACATCCCAAAAAAAAGAGGGGGGAGAAAAAAAAGAAGAGGGGGGG